>QNGE01004629.1:0-58004 GCA_008508345.1 Paragonimus westermani
GCTGCGCTCATCTGCACAGCCATCTTTTCCAGCGCAGAAGTCTTCACCGGAATGTGCTCTACCATCATTTATCGAGTAATTTCGAACAGCCTGCGTAGTGACGCACACTTCTCATGACTTACATACACGTCTACCACCAACTGGCCATGTCCCACGCCATCTGTTACTCGGAAGTGGAATAACTTCCAGCTTAGAAAACGTGAGAAAACATTCAATAACAAACTTTTGCTTGTTAATCCCGTAAGTGGAATCCACATCCACAACATGCAGGAAACGTTGGTACAATTTAACTTGCGCCCTTTGGGCAAAGCAGATATACGTGTACCTGTTGTTTTCACCCAGCATGGTGCGTACCACACTTATTGGACTAATCACCGACAGCACTCCTTCAGCGTTTCCTCACGTTGTGCCACCGTTCTTACACGACAAACCCACTGGACATTGCTGGCTCCACCTTGCGGCAAATGTTTCCGATGTAGGCGGTCGTGAAAAAATTCCCGTAAAAATCCGCTACATAATGCTTAATGTCAACAGTTGGTGTATTGTATCGAAAAAGGCTCCCGTATTCGTTCAATTAACTGATGGTGAGTCCGCGATTTGTGGGATGCGACTCGACTGAGTAGGTGGTTGTGCTCTAACTCGAAAGGGCTCACAACCAGACAGACATTTCGTCGGACCACATGAAACCGTGATCGGCAACATGTGTTGCGAGAACTCAACTGTTGAAACTAACAACTGTTATCACACTAGACCGGTCACTAACCCCGCAGGCACTACTGCGAATTTTATATTTCGTGCAACGTTAATGCATCGGACAGTTTTCGAGGAACCAACCCAAATTACCTCATCGTACTTGAGAACCGTTTCCGGCCTAAGGCTCGTCCCACGAATGTAAATAACGCCCACATCCCAAATGTACCTCTGAAGGCACTCATGGGACTGTGAAAAAGTGCGAAGTTCACGATTTTTAATCATATGCTTGAAAATCGCAGTTCAATCCATTTTCTGGAATTAAAATTTAACCTGATGTGACGAATAATATAGGCATCACTGTATGTCTAGGTATACATCAAGATTGCCACACGCAGGCTATTACAGCAGCAGCCATAACGATCTTCGAAAAAGTACGCGATAAGGTCGTTTTCAGTCAACAACCAGTTGAAACAAACAGATGCGAGTCCGTGGCATAGATTTCGGCGATTTTAATTTCTGCGCCACGTACGAAGCTAATAAACCGGAGTATGCAGTCAAACAATTTTTCCGTCTACGATAACTGACTGAATCACGGTCTACGACTAGAATTCCAGGCGGGGTAATCTATGGGCAAAAAAGAGGAAAAACAATGTCATGAACCCCCAACGATTGCTCGAATGTATGATGTTTAATGTACATCATCTCCAGACTACTAATGCGTGAATTTCAGATATAACAGATAAAGCGGAAGGTAGTTATAAGTGCGCATAATTGGGCAACAACGAATGCTCTAATTAGAAGCTGAACATTTTCAGATATTAGATCACAAAAGCATCCACTTCCCGTCGGCGGGCTGCAAGAGACATACCTCGTCGGCTTTACCTCGCACCATTGCAATTACTGGTACAGGAGTTACTTATAACCAAAGGATAGTGATGCCAACAAAAACGTGCATATATATAACACGTAATTGCAATGTGACATATGTAAACGGATAATGAGCTAGATAACCAAGTGTTTGAACTTATCAAAATCCGGCTAGCACTGTACACATGATTGTTGCATATCACTGCCTGAATACGTGGAGACTTGCGAGAGAGTTTCGGAGAGTAGGGTTGATGTCAGTGTAATCCTTGTCTCGTGATTCCTTTGTTGTGTAAGCCATTACGAGCCTCGGAACCAAAATCCTCTCGGTGCAGCCGTGTACCGCTCAGTCCGTGTCTTCCAGTACGGGCACGACAATGTTGTTGTTTGGTGTTTCAAACCTCTAAGTCTTTTAACATGTGGAAGGGCCTGGCGGCTTTTGGTTTGGCCGTAAACGTGACCAATGACAGTTCCACTATGAGTGAGATAACTTGTGCATGTGTGTGAAGGAGAAAGAGGTGAGAGAAAATTGTACAGGCACCTGCTGTGTCGACATGATAGCGATGGTCCACCGTGCCTTGTTCATCACGAATGAACACGTCTGTTTCACGAGGTCACTTTGCGTTTCAGATTGTAGAGTGGATGGATCACGAGACCCCGAACTACTTTGAGGTCGCACATACGAAGTGTCGAAGCGGTTATTAACGCGGACAAGCGGAATATGGCCGTCGTAAATGTCTTCTCCAAAGTGACACCCACACGTTACATGATTCCTCAATTGAAATGACTTTTCTTAAGCAGCAGATGGATTTCTATTTATTCACGTCCTTTCAACAAAAACATGTGGGGGAAAGGTAACGAATCACTGGCAGCTACCATGATGTAACGGGGCCTCCATGGACTTGATTATGTCTCTGACAAAGACGAAAATCGACTGACCGCAACCAATTTTAACCCTACACCCCTTCTTCTGTTATTTTAGCGACACGTAATTGGTGGGCTTACATAGTTGTGCCGGAGGTGGTGCTTTTCATAACATTTTACTTTTTGAGCCACGTTGGTTCGACCTCTCTGTTACACCACTAGAACACCTGCGACTAAGATATAGGGTGCGGCGTATCTGATTAGAAGACCTTTGCATGAACAGAGGCGTGGGAATGGAACGCATGCTTTTCTAGATTCCTCGTGGTGGTATTGGCTCTCCTGGTCTACAGGCAAAGAATGTTAACGCCCCGACAGCCTGGCCTCCCACCAGAGGCTTCCGAGTGTTGAACATTCGATGCCGCCACTATATGAACACACTGCGGTCACGCGATACTCTAAGAGAGGAAAGTGTAATGGAACATGATGGTTTCACAGATGACAGGTAAAAGTGTCAAATGCGTCAAGACAAACAATCATAAAACAACGAGGTGACGTCATTAGACAAACCTCCACTCTCGAACCGGAAAACCCGCTGCTTTACTCCGCACCTTATATTAGGTAGCTGTGTTACACTATCCATGGGTACGTGCGTATACTGAAGCCTTCACCCTGCCATGGGAGTAATTTGGAACTGATTGCGAGTCCGTAGTACGCTAACAAACAATGACATGAATTGTGAAAACGTGGAAACGAGAGAGTGACCTCATGTTAACGCACTCTAATGCGCTACTGCCAGTTGCCAAGTGCTGTCCGTGATGCAAATATAAGTGTAAAAAACCACCAGCACTGTCGTGTTTTCCGTTAATTTATTTATGGCACGTTGGATTATTGTTGAGATTTCTGTGTTCGTTATGACTGTTGTTGAGTTTGTTGCCTCGTTCTCTTCGTCAAACTGACCTCAGTAGTCACCTTAATGTTCACTTTAACCGCTGTTATCATTCCACTGTTGGTCCATCAGTCTGGGCCCCCGTCAGCGTGTAAACGGCAGAATTGACGAATTTCGTCCGGCTTTTGAGCAGGGTACAGTTCTTGCTCTTATACGCAAAAAGATTTGTTGCCTCAGCCCAACATTAATGGTTTATCAAAGTGGGCCCTGCTTCGCGTCATCCCCACAACCGATTAGCGTCTAACTGTTCTGTTCGTTATACGGGCACATTACTCGTCTAATCGGTGGAGATAGCTCTCAACTTCAAGATGTGAAACTTTATTTTATTGAATGAGATTTCGATCAGCCCTTTTCTAATGCCGGTTTTACCGCAACCTTCTCAATAAGCGATACGAATATGAATTGTTCTTTGCATTGTTGACTGTTACAATCATCCGCTATTGAACGGTCAGGTTACACGTCACGCAATGCAAAAATGGTTATTTGATGGATGGTACAATAAACAGATAATGTGTGATTGGGCACAGTTGTGTGCAGAGAATAAACTTGGGTTCGAGCGTGTTGGGACTGCGGAATGATGCATTGAGATACATGGATATATCGTAGGCATCGATCTGTTCTGCCAATATAGATGTCACCGCAACTGCAAGTGAACTGATAGACTACAAGTGAGACAGAACATTTCCGTAGGTCACGACTACGAATAAGCTGAGTGACACTCCTAGTTGTAAGTAGCAATCGCAATTCAGCCGCAGGGAATGTGCGAGTTAGAGCAGACTGTAATTTTTGACTCACGTCGGTTGTGATATGATCGCCTTTGAAGGGTGGGTTCAAAAAGGACTGCTTCTTGGGAACCGTACTCACGACAGACATTGTCAGTCTCCTCTGGCTGTGAACATTGATGAACTTCTCCGGGTATCCGTTTGCAAGCAGTGCCTTTCTCAATTTCGCCTCTTCTCCTTGTAAACAACCATCGGTGCATATCTCCCGGGCTCTATGAAATGAGGTTTGCACCAGGCCTCTTTAAAATCCCCCCAAAAGAGTCGACCGATTGCAAACGCAGGTGCAATTTGAGAACCTGTATGATCAAATTAAAGACTTCTCTTCAACTTCACCGGAAATCTAAGGGTGGTTTCCCGCGAAGTTGGTCGATATCTTGTACCATTTCCTGACTGCACCTATACGCCAGCAATGTTGCTTGGCATCTGAACATTACCAAGCTCTAAAAAAACTGCGAGAAATGAAAGATGTGGTTTTCCTCCAGCCAGACAACGAATCCGGCACAGTCATCATGAACAAGGTTGATTATGAGTCAAAGATGAATGATACCCTAATGGACGGAAGAAAATTTCACACGGACAGTACTGCTGATAACAACATTCTGGTAGAGAAACAAATATCAAGAAAGCTCCAAATCCTGCTACTACATGGGTATATCTTGGAACTGCAATACAGACAGATGAAGCCAACCGAAACCCGCACACCACAGTTAGGAGGTGCTCCGAATACACACAAGGGCGGTGTACCGTTAAGGCCAATCTTGTGCATGGACAACTCACCGTACCACAAGCTTGCCAGATGGCTTGTAGACATCCTCCACCCGATCCGTCAGATGTTTATTCCTCATTGTGTAAAAGATTTCCTCGATCTGGTACAAACTTTACAGAACGTATCAGTGAGTTCACATAAGATGTTTTTTATTGACGTGGACTCTTTAGTCACAGACGTCCCCCTCCGTGGAACAGTTGACTTTTCACGCGATTTTATTTCCCATCAAAATTCGCCTTTTTGTCTCCCAGTTGATTACCTTAAGGAACTTATACTTTTGTGTACAGAGAATATCCGTTTTGATTTCGGCGGATCGTCCTATAAACAAGTTGATGGTGTGGCAATGGGTAGCCCATTGGGCCCTACACTTGCAGATATATGTTTAAGAATGATTGAATTAAAACTATCTGATGCTATAGATGGCACCAGCCACTAGAAGCGATATGTAGATGACATTTTGATTTTTACTACTAATATTCATTTTGATCCACTCCTAAATCACTTCAATCCCGTTCATCCTAATCTTTCTGTTTCTCATGCGTAAGAAACAAACAACCGTTTATCTTCTCCATACATTTCAATCACCAGACGGCATGATGGCTCGTTACAACGCTCAGTGCACCACAACGCCACTTGGAGCGGTCAGTATTTGCAGTTCTCTTCTTTTGCGTCCATTACTTACAAAAGAGGCCTGGTGCAAACCTCATTTCATAGAGCCCGGGAGATATGCACCGATGGTTGTTTACAAGGAGAAGAGGCGAAATTGAGAAAGGCACTGCTTGCAAACGGATACCCGGAGAAGTTCATCAATGTTCACAGCCAGAAGAGACTGACAATGTCTGTCGTGAGTACGGTTCCCAAGAAGCAGTCCTTTTTGAACCCACCCTTCAAAGGCGATCATATCACAACCGACGTGAGTCAAAAATTACAGTCTGCTCTAACTCGCACATTCCCTGCGGCTGAATTGCGATTGCTACTTACAACTAGGAGTGTCACTCAGCTTATTCGTAGTCGTGACCTACGGAAATGTTCTGTCTCACTTGTAGTCTATCAGTTCACTTGCAGTTGCGGTGACATCTATATTGGCAGAACAGATCGATGCCTACGACAAAGAATGGCTGACCATATGCCAAGGTAGTTGATACGCGCCATGACGCAACGGACATTGGCAACAGAACAACTGAGACGAAATCAGGCCTCATCCATCGCAAAGCACTTTATGGGAACAGGTCACGTTGTTGACCCAGCCAACTCGTTCCATGTTCTGTTACGTAATAGGAACCCCAAGTTGCTCGCTTTCTCCGAGGCGATTTTGATCAATACTCACCGTCCGGCTTTGTGTGTGCATAAACTGTTGTCTCACGCAGTTTGTCTGCCCTGGAACTGACGACAGTCTTTGTTTCATGTAAACCCAATGGTTTAATTTTTTTATTGTGTTGCTAACCGCAGGTCTTGTATATATTTTAATATTTTACGTTCGTGACTGAAGAGAGTAAACGAAATGTTAACATCTCGCGATGTATGTTTTCTATCGCTATTGGTGAACTGGATCAAGGGAACTCAGTGTTTTAAATATGGATATACATCGTGTCACTAGTTCACTATTTTTAAGGTCACACAACTGAAGTTACCTACGTACTATGCCTGTTGGAGTAGTTGTTTGTGTTAGTCGTTTGATGATGAAGGTCGGTGACCATAGTGCCTGGCCCGATTGACTCCCTTCCCGCTGAACCTTCCTCTCCGTACATTCGAAATCTCCTTGTTGTATAATACGAGCTGTATTTGCAAGGACTGATATGACCATCCGAATTACACGCGCGATAAATCACTTTCCCCACGAACGTCAATCATGATGTAATTCTGAGTCCTGTCACGGTTTATCTGCGGAAACACGTCGAGTAGTTTTCCCTTCCTTACTTCTCACTGGTGGACCTTCATTTATGTGCACTCTGGTTTCAGTTCGCACTCGATCGTTCCCCCATTACGTGACTATAGCGTCTGATCGTATTCATGTGAACCGTTATATTTTATCGATTCACTGTCGAGGATTGCTGATATTTTCCACCATTTGTTTTTTAACAGTTTCGTTGCAAGACTACCATCTTTTCTTCTGGATCGGAATGGGTTGCTTAGTGAGTACAGAATTTGTAGAACCCCGGCGCGTCGCAAATGCCATTACTCTGAATCCATCCTATCGACAGGCTTTGCAAGGAGATTGATCGCAGCTCGAAGAATCACTGACCGTCCGTGTGTTCAACAGTGCCAACGCGATTTGGTTGCCGTAACAAGGAGACAGCATGCCTCCGAGCAATATTTATTTAACGGCTCACTCACTATGCAGCAAGCAGACTTTAATGTAAACAAATAAAGGAGCTAGGAAGTGAATGTAAGGAAACCCTCAGCACAGCCGCACGCCAACCGCCACAGAAGACGGATGCCCACGACAACCCCAGTCGAATTCGATGACTCAAAAAGCTACCGTTCGGTCCGGCGGTGTTCTCAACGGTAACGGCTAAAACATTATTATCCAGGAGAATGTGATCTACCATACTGAAGATGGCACGGATTCGCTGTGCAGCAGTCAGCAAACTTCCCATACCTCTGCCAGCAAACTAACTCTCGTTCGAATATAGCTCCAGCACTAGAGTGGTTCTGCTTGGGCAACCCTCACGGTGGATAGATATGTACACATAACTGGAAGAACCGGTAGAGGCGCCATAAACAAGTATTCACAGACCGCACAATTGGGTTACTAACCAGGTTGCGAGAAAAAGATGGAAATGCAGACCAATGTAACGATGTTGCCGATTTACGTTTCAGTGGGATGGACTTGTGTGTCGCTTACTTCTGTGATAAATTCTAATCAACTACCCACCATTCACGCCTGGAGGTGCACACTAAAAATGATGCCGGTGATGGTCTGCTGGAAACTTTACAGTTGTTTGATTCTTGCTACATACGTAACTAAGTGTTTTCCAGGAACCTGCCGTTAAGTCCTAGTTCGGTAAGGTGCTCCAATCAAGGAGAGCACTCACAGAATTAGAACTGTTCTCACATCACAGTTGGCTGCTTTGTCTTTTTAGATTTAAGAAGCTTCCTCTGTGGTTTTTTGTGCCGCTTAGTGACAGTAGATCTATGCGGTTTTGAACTGAGTTGAATAGAATCGTTTGGATTTTTACCGCAGACGAGGCTGAACTGGTTCAACCGCTCAAATCCCGCGGCTACGGCTGCCCCGTGACATTAAAACTCGTTCCGTGGCTCGTCTTTGAACTCGCTGATGTAACCTGGCGCCCCGGTGTAGATAGGGTGAACAGGCCTATATGTTCAGTTTTACGGATACCTCAGCAGCTTACGAAAACTGATTGAAGAAGTGGTTTTGTAGAGGCGAACAATGTTTCTTTTGACTAAACGCAGTGAACAGCTGGTTCTGAACCTCACTGAAGATGTGAAAAGAGAACTCCTTTTCTCTGATTCCCGGTTTTCAGGTCAGATTGGTCCATTGCAGACAGCGGCGGACACTGACAATGAAGTCAGCTCATGTGGTAGTTTGAAGAGCGTGTATAGCTATGCATTTGCTCGGGCTGGATGGCAGCCGGTTTTCCAGTTAACTCCCATAGTGTCTGTCAAATTTAGAACATATTGGAACTTTGTCCGGCGAAGCGGGTAGTCGTGACCGATAATCCCGGCCGACTATGAATTCCGAGCCCCTGTGCAACCGAGTCCGATCCGGAAGAGAAGGCGGTCGTAAAGAAGAGTCCCTTAGTACTAAGGCGCTAACTTGAAGAAAACCTTCATGAACTGAACAGAGTGAAATATAAGCGAACCTCGACAGCGAACGCACAAAATATACAAGTTCCGAGATCAACGGTTCACATGAATACGATCAAATGTTACAGTCACGCAACTGAGGAACGATCGAGTGCGAACTGAAACCAGAGTGCACATAAATGAAGGTTCACCGATGAGAAGTGAGGAAGGAAAAACTACGCGACATGTTTTCGCAGGTAAACCGTAACAGGTCTCAGCATTACATTATGATTGACGTTCGTGGGGAAAGTGATTTATCGCGAGCGTAGTTCGAATGTTTATATTGTAATAGCACGCAGTGAGCCGCCATTTCGATTTACCATATACACTTCCTTCCGCTTCCTCAAAGATCCTCAAATACGCGGACTTGCCGCGTCTGTGTTCCGGGCTGGAGAAGTTGGCCAACCGGAGGTTGAGGCCAGCGGTCAGTGAACGCGGGAAAAGTTCTGACTGATGTTTTAGTTACGGATCGGGGAACCCTGATATATATATGGACAAAAGACGATGTCGGATGGACCTTCGATATCTGAGTTGTGTTAATACACGTTTCTCGTTGATTCGTGGTTTCTCTATTTATTGGAGTAGACTTTATTGTGCTCGATTGCGGACGTTAGACATTGTGTGTACTGTGACAAGTGATTGACCCAGTTGGAATATTATAATGTCAGTCTACCAAGGAGATTCTGAATGTGCAAAGAGGCACTGTGGTCACCGACCTTCTACAAAACACATCAACCATCGAACTCCCAAAGCGAGCACCTTGTTTGACAGTGACAAGATTTTTGTATCATTAGCAGATACCAGGCATTTCTGCTGCATACATAGAACTGTGCAGAACTGGCACTGAGTTCTGCAATGCACCCGTTAATGAGTGATGAAGACTAGGGCGTTCGCTTTGAACTCCGGCACAGCGTAACCTAGTGGTAGCCCCGCAGCCACTCTGGTAATATTCTGGTAAACGCACATACCCTGACTTTAGACAAAGTAACTTGGAAATCAGCTTTGTACAATTGTCTCGAGAAATCTGTGTATAGGTTGCCTACGCCATACCGGAACTAAGCTCCTTGTCAAAAATCCTAAATGGTTTGTACGCGGCTCGCTTTGCTTGAGGCTGTAGCAACTATGTATGCAAGTGGTGTGAAACTTGGTTGTCTGTTGTAACATGCAACCAGAAGAGCAGACGGAGATTACGACCAAAGATATATCACGCAACACGTGGCAATAGTTTAAATACAAGTGTCCTGCTTGTCTGTCTGACTGTCCGTTGGTTCAAAATCCTTGTGCACAACGTTGACGTAGCGGTCACTTCAAACTCGATCCGTGCGCGCTAACTAGTTTCGGTCGCGTGTTACGTAGCTCCCCTCTTCACCGATCACCGTCTTTGGTGCTTCGCCTATGTCTAGCACGTTCGGGATTTCCACTTCCATCCCGACCTCGGGAACGACCGGTACTCGTCCCCGGCCTGTAGTTTGTGTGTATGGTTTTAGTCGATTAAAGTGAACTACAATTGGCTGTCTGTTTGTTCCTGTTAGTTCACTAATTTGACAGGTTGCCTCCGAAAGTATTCGCTCGACAACATACGGCCCTTTCCACTGTTTATGCATCTTCATTGGGACTCCCGGGCTCGGAACCGTGTTGTGCAACCACACCCTTTCGCCAACCTTCAGGGGAGCTCCAAATACCCTCTTATCGTAATAGTCCTTCTGATGCCTGTGAGATGTTTCCAGATGTGCTCGTGCTATCTGGTGGGCCCGCCGGAGTGTGTCGAGGAGGTTGCTTACATATTGTGCTACCGGCAGTTGCAGTTGCTGTGTAACGGGCAACTGAGCATCCGAGGGTAGTCTCACTTCTCGGCCTGTCCACAAAAAATGTGGGGTTTGGTCAGTCGAAGAGTGAATGGTGCTGCGATAAGCTAACAGACATTTCGGTATAGCTAAGTCCCATTCGGTGACACTCTCTCTGCGAAAGCCTTGAGGAGATTTTTGAGGGACCGATTCGTCCTTTCCACTTGTCCACTGCCTTGCGGGTGGTGAGCTGTGGTCCGCGTCTTATCTATTCCTAGTAGCCTACACATTTCGCGAACCAAAGGGCTTTCAAAGCAGGAGCCTTGGTCTGAATGGAGTTGGGTCGGGGCTCCCCACAAGCACACCCAGTGGTCGATAATGGCTGTTGCTACTGTAGATGTATCCACTTGTGCAAGCGGGACAGCTTCACACCATTTGGTGAAGTAATCTATCAGGACCAAGATGTACCGATTGTTTCGGGGTGACTCGGGCAACGGCCCCACAATATCTACACCGACCAACTCGTTAGGATATCCTGCGGCCATAATTTGCAACGGTGCTCGACGTCCCATTTGAGGGCTTTTGAAACTGATGCATTTCTCGCACGACTGACATAACAGCCTGAAATCCCTCCTCTGATGCGGCCACCGAAATCGTTGTCGTGCGGCCGCTTCCAAATTGTTTATTCCCGCATGTCCGAGCTCTAGGTGCAAGTCTGTTAGGACGTCACGTACTATAGATTGAGAGACCACGATCCTTCTCATGTAAGTGGGTCCGTATTGGATGAATAATACTCCCTCTGCCATCTTGAGCTGTTCCCATAGCGCCCAAAGGCAGCGAGATTCATAGCTCTTTCCTTCCATTTCCTTGCTTGTTGGTTTTTTCCATTGTTTCGGCACCTTTCATAGATTAACGCAGTCTCAGGACCTGTTGCTTGAGCCTGCTGCCAGAGGCCATATTCTGCACCCTGTAGATTGATCAACGCCACGTGTTGCGTAATACAAGACGGACAGTCGCCGTGATTGCGCGCAGGACGCCATGATAGTGAGTCGGCGTTCGAGTGTCGTCTTCCCGGTCTGTGTTCACATACGGAGTCGTATTCCTGTAGAATCTCCTGCCATCGGGCTAACTGTCCCTCTGGGTATTCGAAGCTTTGTAACCAGCGGAGAGACTGGTGGTCTGTGCGCACAATAAAACGTTTGCCCAGAAGATAATGTGGGAGATGTCGCACAAAGAATACTGACGCAAGCATTTCTCTTCTGGTCGTACAGTAGTTTCCATCACATTTGCTTAAACATCGGCTACCGTAGGCTATCACTCGTTCCCTAACGTATTGCCTCGTCGAGAGAGAACCGCCCCGATTACAGTGTCGCTTGCATCGGTATCCAGAACAAACTCTCCGGCCTTCGGCAACAGGTCCGGAAAAGCTAGCATCGGCGCTGTGCACAGAGCTCCGCGTAGTGATTTGAAAGCATGGTCGCATTCTTCCATCCACGTGAATTATTGACTACTTTGTAGTAGTCTGTTCAGGGGAGTGGAAATGCGAGCGAAATCATTAATGAAGCGGCGATAATAGGACGCTAGCCCTAGAAAGCTTCTCAGCTCGTTTGCGTCCTTCGGCGTAGGCCAAGATCGGATTTGTTTCGTCTTTCTTGGGTCTGTGCGGATACCCTCTCCCGATATTACGTGCCCTAGGAATGTTACCTCTTTGAGTAGGAAGTGACATTTTGAGAGCTCCAGTTTTAAACCGACTTTGGCCAGGCGGTCCAGCACACACTCCAAATTGTGCATATGCTGTCGTTCGGACCTCCCATGGACTATGACATCATCTAGATACACTAGGCATGTCCTAGGGATTAAGTCATGTAATGCTTTCTGCATCAAGCGTTGGAACGTCGCAGGTGCGTTTGATAGTCCGAAGGGCATGACCTCGAATTCATACAGCCCCGACTGTACGGTGAAAGTCGTCTTCGCTCGATCGTCTTCTTCGACCTCCACCTGCCAATAGCCTGATGCCACGTCCAACGTACTGAAATACGTGGCTCCGCCGAGGGCGTCAAACAGGTCATCAATTCTTGGTAACGGAAATGCATCTTTCTTTGTCACTCCATTGAGCTTCCTGTAATCCACGCATAACCGTGATTCCCCGCCATTCTTTTTTACCAGGACTATCAGGGCAGCCCATGAGGGCTTTGAAGGCCGGTTCGCTAGTTGCTGGGGTCCCTATTTGATTGGTTTATCTAGTCAATTTGGCGATTCACTTCGGAAGGGGCGGTAATGACTTAGAGAGTGAAGTCGGTTTTTGGCAGAGTTTCAAACATAGGTGTCATATGAGTGGCGCCGGACGGGTTCCTTAGCTCAAGGCTGTGCAAATCGAGCGTGCACCTCAGAAGGCCGGAAAGATCCGTTCCTACTATAACGCATGATGGGAGTTTGGGGCTCACCACAAAACTGTGCTCTATATGGCATCTGGCTATCACGGCCGGTGCCATGGTTCTGTCCTCCGTCGGCATTTGGTCACCGCCGGCCGTAAGGATGCGTTGACAACACGGTTTTCATTTGCAGCCTGAGAGTCTGCGTACTGTGTGTGCGCCGGTAACGCTCAAGGAACTTCCGGCATCTACTGGACCTAAAAGTGCTATTCCACATATTATTATCTGAACTGTGAGTTCTGCCAGTGGTCAGGAACAATCAGTAATGAAGGAACGTAACTTCGACCGTAGGGCTGACCTGTTCTTATGTAGCTTTCAGCGGCCTGGTTGACAGTTTCAGAGGCTTGACTATTTGCCCTGAACGCAATGTCGCATGGTCTACGCGGCTTGTTCCACCAAGGTTGCCGTTCGTCACCACCATACCGCGAGTGGTTAGGTCCCCGATACCGGTCTGAGCTTCTCCTATGCATTGGGGGGGCTGTTCCTCTGGATGGTCGCCCGTGCCGCGACACAGTATTGTACTGGTCGGCCGATGGCTACCTCGACGCGCTCGAGGTAGCCGGCCAACCGCACTGCGGCGTCAAGATCAATGAGTGGATGAAGTAGGAACTCCCTTTTTATGTTCGTTGGCCGGATATCCTTCACTAGCTGTTCCAGAATCCGTTTTCGGAGTTCCTCTGCGGACTCTTTCTCATAACCGCGCTCGGCCAGGTGCCGCAGTTCGCGAGCAAACGACCGGACGGTTTCCCCTCAAGCTGCCTACAAGCATGGAACTGTTGTCGGTGGACAGTCGAATGCAAGGGGGCGTCCAACAGACGTCGTAGCTCGGTAAACGTCTCATCTGATACAGGGGTGTCCAGGATTTTCGCCTCGACAACAATATCGAAGGCCTCTCCATTCAGCAAACTCAGAATAAGGTTGCTGTGGGACTCTGCTGGGAAGTTACGGAGATAGGCTCGTACCTGACCATCCCAACGAGAGTAAAGACCCCCCACAGTAAACTTATCGGGATGTGGGATCGATACTTGCACCCCTGATGTTGTGGGTTTCGTCGACTGTCTGTCTAGGATGTTTGTCAGGGTTTGCATAAGGTGACTGAAGCCTCCGAACGTGGGAGGAGTTAAATAATGTTGGTTTTCTTCATGTTTCTTTGTAGATTTCGACATTTCGTATCCTGGCAGGGTCGCCAAATTGTGACATGCAAGCAGAAGAGCAGACGGAGATTACGACCGAAGATGTATTACGTAACACGCGGCAATACTAGAACATCAAAAATGATAAGGGTACAAAAGTACAAGAGAGTTACGTTTAAATACAAGTGTCTTGCTTGTCTGTCTGACTGTCCGTTGGTTCAAGATCCTCGTGCACAACGATGACGTAGCGGTCTGAAAGGTGAACGAACCAACCGTGCAGGGATTACTACTTCAAATTTGATCCGTGAGCACTAACTAGTTTCGACTGCTTGTTACGTTGCTCTGTCTGCTGTGGTGGCCTTGAGACAGCTGTGAATAAAGCAATGGAGCGATAGTTTCCGGCGTTGACTTGGTCTCTGCCCTTGAGATGTTGCCTCAAGATAGAACGCCTTCAACCGGTGAAGACCCTACCATCCATTGGAGGTTGGTCGAATGAGTAGCATGGCAACGCTGCCTGAGACTCAGCTCATTTCGAGAAAGTTGGCAAAGAAATGCACTTGCCTCGCGCATGTCAAGAAATTCTCATGGAGCAAGCGAGAAGAACTTTCTCATTCAAAACCGGTAGAGGTATTAATGTGGTGGACTGTCAGGCTGAAGGTGCGAGGTTTCGAACGCTCGGACGAATACCTCAACGTGGGGGAGTTACGTTCGAAAACCGCCGCGATCGGATCAAGGACAACGTGCGCGACCGGATGAGTCATCGCTCGACTGGATCGGACCAACGGGCGAGGCAGGGCAGGCGAAATACGACAGACGGCCAGATCGGAGGCGTGGTTTTTCCAACATTCAGAGGAACATCTCGACACGATTTTGGAATACGGTCAAGGCCAACATTGGGTGGATGGCGGACAGCACGAGCAGCCGGACGAGCCATCGCGCAACGGAATCGGACAAACAGACGAGGAATGGCAAGCGGAAAACCCTCCGATAGAAGGCACCGGTCACACAGGTAAACCGGTCAGAAGTGCACACGACGTGTGAACGGAAACCGGGGGTTGTTGCGGAACGGGATTATGACTCATGAACGAAAGATTGCGCGCTGCATGTGACTGGCGATTTGGACGATGAAGATCGTGCTTCAGTGGACGCCTACCCGCCAAATTATGATCTCTAGGGGCTTGCCGGCTTTGAGCCCTCTTGTGTGTTGCGGGCAAATTTTATGGCATTCGTGACAAATTGTAAGAATGACCGTCGATCAAAAATTGCATCAGAGCTTTGTACTTGTTGAGTAATTGATGAAACTCATCCGTACGTGTCGCCGTAACAGATGCTTCGGAGAACATTCCAATATTTTCGCAAACGTACGTATTTTCTCTCCAATCTTAGGGAGGACCCAATGAGAGTTGAGAGGTATCCGAGATCCAACAAGCTGACTCAAGACCGACTGAGGGTGTGCGTGGTGTTATGAAGATTAACCGTGTTGCCATCAAGACGTCGGTTTCCCAAATTTGAAGAATACTATTGCTCACACCTTCAGGCATACAACAAGGTTTTCTGCACAAACGTCCATTTGCCGAATTTGCTTCGAGGATTACCAGTTTCCCTACGCTCTTCATGAGAAGGTGGGAACAGGTGCGCAGATTTAGTTCTAGACAAAATCTCAATAACCTACCGCATAGGGCGAATAAGCGTGTTACATTTATGTCGCAGATGAATAAGACGCTGTCCGGAAAAAATGGAGAGTGCACTACGTGCAAAGCAATGAAAATCTTCGAGCGGACTGGCACTGATTTCGGAGCTGCAGTTCCGTAAGCAACTGGTCATGTGAACCTACGCGCAAACCATTCATACAGATAAGTGTTTATTACTGTCCACATACTTAATAATACCACATTTTCCATGCCACTTTCGTTTATTCGTCCAAGACGTCGGTTTCATGTCACAGAAACGCATACTGTGCACAGCAGCTGGCAACCTTACAAACAGAGCCTGCCAGATTTGCACTAAGTGATGGCCAACCGTCAGCCATTGAATTTGAAATGAATTGCATTGTTCGACACATTTTCCGGAGGTTGGCAGAATTTGTGGAGTTTTATCCTATCCACTTGTTTCTTCCGCTGGTTCGAGTCTGGCCGAAGCCCAGATTTTGCAGTTTTGTTCCATCGGAATCAGTAAATTTTCCACGCTAATTATAATTGATACAACTTCAGATTCACCTAGGTTTTACTGATAAGTTTTACTGATAAGTGTGAACACACCCAACTCTGTTTCACTTAAGCACTTGGGTAAATATTGCTGTTTATTATCACTTTCATGTACAAAGTTATACCGTTCTACATGGTACTGCTGAAGAGTTTACTGTTCAGGAGTGTGAGTCATAGTACAGTTACTACTTGATAATTCTACTGTCATTGTCTGAAATGGGTAGGTGATAATACCGACAACCGTCAGACGATCACGCACCTTACACCACTGACAGCGCACACATATGCTGCTCGACGGATTTTTCTACTCATCGAACACGTGCTTCGTGAATGTGAAGGTTATTACAAAATATGGTTAGATTTGCAGTTTCCCACACGTTTGTGTGCGATTCAGCCTATCAAAACAAAGTTGCTAAAAAGCTCAGTTCAAGGGTAACGGACGGTGTAATAAACATGATTTGCTTTTCACTGAGAGCGACGGTCGTTTTGATATCGATCTGACTTTGCAACTATATGTGCCACTATAAGGGGACACTTTTGGAAGAGAAGTATCAGCTGATACTTAGGGCGAAATTGAGTTAATTTAGGGTAAAATTGGGTTGATTTAGGGCAAATCAGGTTTAAGTTAGGGTTAATTCGGGTTAATTTATGGGTGATTTAGGGCACGGGGAATGGACCAATTGGAAAATTGCTACGCTACGCATATCAGGGATTCTCTAGAGATTTTGTCCCAAATCCCTGACAAATCCCTAAATGGTCTCCGGATTGGTCCATTAGACGAAATTAGGGATTTTCCCTAATTCACCGCCAATTGTGTTAGCAGGGAGGAAGAGGGAAACCAATATTTGTAACAGCATACACCACAAGTTTTACCGCAGTACAAATTTAAACGTCCGTCATCCACTCCGATCAAACGAATATTACTTTACTATTGTTACGCACTGGCTGTCTGCAATTTTGCGCAGAAGTTCGTAACCCCTCCATTTCATCTGCCATATCTTAAGTGTCACAATAAGTGTTGAATTAGCTGCTTGTGTGAGTGCATCATGATTGTTATGTGTTAACAGAGCTTTGGTGACCACGTTCCCTGCCTCATTTATAACCTTCTCATTGATTCGTCTTCTTACTTTGGAATTCTTTCTACCAATTACGAGCCTTTTTTACAATCTGACACTACCGCTCAAGTTACGCGCGTGACAAACCATTTCTCCTGTGAATGTTGATTTTGATGTATTATTAAATCCTGGTGCTGTTTGTTTGTAGGAACCTGTTTACGCGTATTTTTTCTTCCTTCTTTTCTCTTGCCGGACTTTTGTTTATAGGTACCCTGGTTTCATTTCGCTTGACCGCTTCGCCATTACGTGACTGTTGCATGTGATTACATTTACACGAACCGTTAGTCTCGGAACTTGTATATTTGGTGGACTCAATATCGGCGATTGTTGTTATCTTCCACTGTTCGGTTTATCATATCGTATTTGAAAATTAGCACCTTATTAATAAGAAACTCGCCAATACGACCGTCTTCCTTTTTGGATCCGAATCAGTTATTCGACGGGCTCAGAATTTATAGACGCACGTTACTTACAGACGCGACTGTCGTGGATCCAGTGTATCGATAGACGCTGCGAGAAGACTAAGCGTTGCTCTAACAACCACTAGACGTCCGGGATTAACAGTAAGCTCCACCTAACAACGCTGATTCAGTGCGCAATAAAGTAGACTACAACCAAGCGTCTTTTATTCAGGACTTTGTTGGCATCGACCAAGTAGGTACATGTAGGCTCGTCCAACATCAACCGCTCCCTTGCGACTGCATGTTTGAGTCTCATTGATCTTGAACCACGAACTCCCACACTCTTCCGCAATGACTAGCTTTAGGCGGATTAAGATATCGGTCATTACTTACATACACTGAAGTCTGATCGGTTTCGTCCAAACCAACGGCAACAAACTTTCTTCTCAGCTCTGATTTCGTGCCTACTAATTTGGATTCGCTATATCTGTATAACTGTAAGCATATCTTGACGGCCAATAAACGTCATTCAACCCATAGTGAGGGTTCCGTTGATACCGAGTGTGTTACTTCTGTATACACACTTCCTGTCCTTGAACAAGTGGAAAGGCAACGCTCTCTTTTACAAATCCTCTCGCTAATCCGGAAATCTAGAGGTGCAAACTGATTCACGCTACAAGTTGTAAACAGGGTGCCATCGGCTTTTGCGCGACCAACGGGAAGCGAGGATGTCATATGTTGGTATGGCTTTGCGTACAGTATTTTGCACTTCGTACATCTTAACAACACTCTGCACACATTAGCAATGCCGCCGACAATTCGGTACCCCCTTCAGATGGAAGTCAAAACGTGACTAGCTCTTTGGTGACCTCCGAACTCCTGGCAGTGTGGAGTAATGGTCGCCGTAGCAACACCGGGGAGTGGCAGTGTCATCCGCAGTAAGCCATCAAATGGCCCAGTCGGAACCCCTCCATCGAGATAAAACGCCTTTTATAACGATGAACATTGGCTGGTAGAGTGTAGCCCGTTGGCTCTTGGAGAGCTCCATGCAGTTCTTGCGAAAATCGGTCGTCTGTTGCAACTAAATGATGGACTCGCACGTTAGATCAAGTCTCAATTTAAGCAGTGGACGCACTGCATATGACAAGCAGAAAGATGATATGGCAGCCCTAAGTGGGTACACCCTGATCTTATATACACATCTGGTGAGCCAGACACGAGTTCATCCACCCATCAGGTGGAACTCAAAGCCCACCTTTCTTTTCTGGAATCTTTACCCTTAAAAACATTTCCTCTACATCTGAAGATGAACACCCACTAGGCTGTTTGTACGCACGCTTAATCTCCCCTGGTCTATAACTAACCAAGCCCACGATTTGGAACAGTGATTGTGTATGTGATACCAAGTACGTCGTCTGCAACCNTGCGAGAAGACTAAGCGTTGCTCTAACAACCACTAGACGTCCGGGATTAACAGTAAGCTCCACCTAACAACGCTGATTCAGTGCGCAATAAAGTAGACTACAACCAAGCGTCTTTTATTCAGGACTTTGTTGGCATCGACCAAGTAGGTACATGTAGGCTCGTCCAACATCAACCGCTCCCTTGCGACTGCATGTTTGAGTCTCATTGATCTTGAACCACGAACTCCCACACTCTTCCGCAATGACTAGCTTTAGGCGGATTAAGATATCGGTCATTACTTACATACACTGAAGTCTGATCGGTTTCGTCCAAACCAACGGCAACAAACTTTCTTCTCAGCTCTGATTTCGTGCCTACTAATTTGGATTCGCTATATCTGTATAACTGTAAGCATATCTTGACGGCCAATAAACGTCATTCAACCCATAGTGAGGGTTCCGTTGATACCGAGTGTGTTACTTCTGTATACACACTTCCTGTCCTTGAACAAGTGGAAAGGCAACGCTCTCTTTTACAAATCCTCTCGCTAATCCGGAAATCTAGAGGTGCAAACTGATTCACGCTACAAGTTGTAAACAGGGTGCCATCGGCTTTTGCGCGACCACCGGGAAGCGAGGATGTCATATGTTGGTATGGCTTTGCGTACAGTATTTTGCACTTCGTACATCTTAACAACACTCTGCACACATTAGCAATGCCGCCGACAATTCGGTACCCCCTTCAGATGGAAGTCAAAACGTGACTAGCTCTTTGGTGACCTCCGAACTCCTGGCAGTGTGGAGTAATGGTCGCCGTAGCAACACCGGGGAGTGGCAGTGTCATCCGCAGTAAGCCATCAAATGGCCCAGTCGGAACCCCTCCATCGAGATAAAACGCCTTTTATAACGATGAACATTGGCTGGTAGAGTGTAGCCCGTTGGCTCTTGGAGAGCTCCATGCAGTTCTTGCGAAAATCGGTCGTCTGTTGCAACTAAATGATGGACTCGCACGTTAGATCAAGTCTCAATTTAAGCAGTGGACGCACTGCATATGACAAGCAGAAAGATGATATGGCAGCCCTAAGTGGGTACACCCTGATCTTATATACACATCTGGTGAGCCAGACACGAGTTCATCCACCCATCAGGTGGAACTCAAAGCCCACCTTTCTTTTCTGGAATCTTTACCCTTAAAAACATTTCCTCTACATCTGAAGATGAACACCCACTAGGCTGTTTGTACGCACGCTTAATCTCCCCTGGTCTATAACTAACCAAGCCCACGATTTGGAACAGTGATTGTGTATGTGATACCAAGTACGTCGTCTGCAACCTCTATTGACCGTTTTTCCGACTAACCCTAGTTACTGTTCTCACATTTATTGTGTTATAGTTAGTCTGACGACCAAACATAGAAAGCAAGTCTAGTTCGCTACTTTGCCTTTCTCTTAACTAAGTTCCCCTCCCATTCTCACCCATTTCAATGAGATTAGGACAAATCGA
Source organism: Paragonimus westermani (assembly GCA_008508345.1). Classification (NCBI taxonomy): domain Eukaryota; kingdom Metazoa; phylum Platyhelminthes; class Trematoda; order Plagiorchiida; family Troglotrematidae; genus Paragonimus; species Paragonimus westermani. Next base: position 20,698 of record QNGE01004629.1, read on the forward strand.
TCCTTGTAAATTGTTTAATTTGCCAAATGAAACTAGTTCTGTTTGTTGTTCCCACTCTGGAACCCCTTCCATAATGGGGAGTGTTCGTGTGAGTGGAGTCAGTTGGACGTTTCAATAAATTTCAGCAAAACAGACGAACCGTATAGTGTGTGGTATTGACAACTAAATTCTGCAAAGCTCATCAAAGTGTGAACAACGTTGATTGCTTCATGAGGAGTGGATAGAGCACTATAAGTTCTTTAACCACGATGAATATGCTGCTGTTCACACCCTCCAGAATGCATAGGATTATCCCATATCCACCTCTGGCTGTATGGAAGCCGTACGATTTGAGTACAGTTGCAGTTTTTTCGTAAAGCATCGTAACTAATACGCGCAGTTAACGACACCATTTGCGCGGTTGAAGTGACTGTGGAACGGTCGCATTCATTTCGGCATTACGTGTAATCTACATTCCCTTCCCATTCCATGGTGAATCGGTGTGTTATTGGCAATCTTCCTTATTTCAAACGTGAGAGTTCATTCATTAGACAAGCCTATCACTTGCGACCACCGAGCGACTGAGTATACTACCACCGCAATAAACTTTCAGGTACATTCTTGCTGTACATATTCTGTAGTTTAGAGACTGAACGTTATAGTCAAGCTGGTAACCGACTCAACACAGTGACGGAGAGGTTTAGGAGTGCGCTAACTGTTGTAGAGGTCATTGCAGGTGGAATGTTGTGCGTGTCTGGCAAAGTATAGATAAGTTACAAGCAAATGGCTGCAACTTGCGTCTAGTTGACTCAATATGTTGCTGATCATCTACTCAAACAACTACTCAAATTACTGATGAGTAGTCGGGGATTTGAGTAGTTTTCAAGTTGACCATCACTCACATTTGATCGCAGCGTTCGCATTCAGATAGACTTTCCAACCTGCCTCTTTCGAAAAGAAGCACTAGACTTGAGTTTCGCTCTCATTAGAGCTCATCAGTAGTGCATATNTAGTGCTTCTTTTCGAAAGAGGCAGGTTGGAAAGTCTATCTGAATGCGAACGCTGCGATCAAATGTGAGTGATGGTCAACTTGAAAACTACTCAGATACCTCAAGGGTATCCGAATACCTGATGAGACTCGTATGCGCACAGTGAAATGCTCTGAGCAAGGCGAGGCTAGGCGAGCGGTGGTTAAGCTGGATGGTGTGCGTATTGGCCGACCTGACCACAGACTTCCACTACCACACCTCCTGTTATCAGTTTTCCGGGTTTCCGTTGAATAAGGTTGCACGAGTAGAATCACAAATGGTGTAGCGCGATATTTCCGTGGTGAATGCTTTGCACAAGTGTTCTTCGAATTCGTTTATTGAAACAGGTTATCCAACAAAATGATATCACCAACTGTCTCATCTCCACTTTCCTAAGCGTAATCAACCCAATTATTATTAGTATGTTCATTCGTTAGCAGTCAAACGAACAGTAACCTTCATGGAACAACAGACAGCAGTTTGCAAGCGGTGTAAACATATCCATTATGACGGTTTTCTCGGTAGTCAAAATTCCGGTCAAGTTGAATAAGGCGAACTCGACATAAAACTGACGTGTTTTACCAGAGTAAAAGGGTCGTATTACTGAATGAAAGAATGTTTGGACCTAATAGCACCTAAGAACTGACCAGTTGAAAAGATTTCAGGGAAAAAAATCAAGCAACTTTTCAATAAACGCTGAGCAAAATCTCGGTAAGAAAAAACCGACGGAACTGTGCACCAGCTTAAACAGGATTAGATTGCCATGTGGATCACAACATTTGCGAAAGAAATAAATGAAATGGTATACTAAATGTAACGAGATCGGCCCCAGACCACATTTTCCACATCATTTACATATGAGAAGCGGGAAGAAATTTACGCAAACTCACCATGCATTCGAAAAATGTTTTGCAACATATTCATGAAAGTTAACATGTCAGTCTGAAGCCCTACTTCCATCAAGACTTTATGTTAATTAGAAACATTCAATGGAAGGCGGTACCAGTTTTAGAAATGAGACGACCCCCAATACACCAAGGGGCTCAATAGCTGAAAATATCCACTGATAGTACTCGTCGTCTTCATATCGAAGTGGCAGTAGTTAACGAAGTGTTGGTTAGTTAGAACTAATTGCAGATGGTGCAGTTTGCCAAACAGGAGTCGCTATTTTTCTCACTGATTGCTACGTCAAATAGTGTCATGCTGTCTAGTACACACGCTGAAAGTTGTCTGGTCGACTTTCCCCATGTACAACCTCGGTGACTGTGTGATAGGGTTCCTCCTTTTCATACGTGTTCTCAGCTCTCGTTGGTGAATGCTGTCTCACCAGTTTGATTTGTTCTTCGACCAGTTTACTGTTGGATCATCTACGAGTGCACGTATGCTATTGTTCGAACATACACCAAGCAACGTGCTGTTTACTCTAAGTACCTTACTGTCAGGCACCTATCTGCGTCTACCTTGCAGTGTAAGTTGACGCCTAGTTTTCGATCGACTGACTCGCCTACTACCTTACGGACCATCCCTAATTTACTCACGGAACTTCTCCCGAGTTAGTTTCCGTTATTTATGTAATTTCATATCAACCCGTACTGACAACTGTCATTCTCTATCGCAATTTGCAAATTGCCCACACACTGCTCCCAAAATATAGTTCATTTTCTAAGAGTCTTCGGACTGCTTCGTAACTACAACTGCCCGCCTGAATGATACATTAGGCATCCGATCTTAATGAGGGTATGCTTCAAAAGTTTGGTGGTAAAACGATACTCTCTGTGGCAGCGACCACATTTCTGGCGCGTGACCTCAGTTACGGACTTATCGACTTGGAGATGCAAATTTTCCAAACTACTTAAACAAACTAGTAATAACAATGTAACTTCTCAACTGTCTTAAGCTACTAATCTGCATGTTGAAGTCTCATTTTCGATACCCAAAGTCAAGGTGAATGAGGAATCTGCCGTGTGTATTCTTGATAATGCCAACCGTACTACTGCGTTTTGGGATGTAACAGTTAATCATCAGCTGGGATGAACATATTGTTAACAGGAACCGGATTGCAGGCGGTGATGTAACCGTACATGTACAGTAGAACACCATTATACCGAGCTCCGTTGAGCAGGCAAGTTATTTGTAATGAAGTTACTGGTAATTGTGGAACGACTGTTATGATGAACTGTTTTTCTGGTCCTGCGGCCTTCCCTGTAACACCACTCAACTGTATTTCACAAAGTCGAAGACAGAACATCACTTGTGAAAAGCTTTCGGGTTCCGCTTGTGGATGCTTCAGGCTATTTCAGTCCTGGTTAAAATGGAACAAGATCAGAAGTTTTCGAGTATAGTCAAAGGTGCCTCTTTAATAAACACTTAGGGAGTTCGAGGAGCAGCCAGTGGTAAGTCTGGGTAGTTGAAATACATAAATATGTTGGGTTGACGAAAATTTGCGTCTTTCATGTCTAAATACATAAAGCAAAGAGTAGGGCGACAGAAAAGATGGGATTTAGTTATACTTATAAATAGAACAGAGTAGTAGGTCTGACAAAGAAACATTCACGACTGTCCGTAAGCTTTTTGAATAGAAGGTTCCGTAGCTTGGAGATATGGCGATCTTTCATCCATGTTCCTTTCGAAAACGGAAGGCGGCGGAGCACCTGCAAATGGAGAAGCTTCTAGTTATCGGCCGATATTTGCATTGTATCAAATGACACAACTCAGCTAACAGACGAATGTGCTCAAAAATGCAATACGAAACTATACTAGAAACTCCACTTACATGTTACTTTGTACCACAATAAGAACCAAATGTATGAGACATCTTTGCCGGAACACGGTTGCAGAGTGCACAGGTTAGTAATTACACTTTATTCGCATTACAAGCGCATGTAACACACTTGTCGCAACAAGTTTCGGAGAAGTGTGTGTGGTTTCCAGTTTGATTGTATACGCAAACGTCTGGACAACTGACAGAGTCATGTCATCGCAACTATGAGAGAAGGGGTGTTAGAAAACACTGTGATAAAGAAGGGTTAAAACAAGCATAACTCGCGTGACAGCCGTAACAGATTTGGACTGGAACAATTCTCTCAGTGGAGGAGGTTATTGCAAAAGAAATGGGGGTCAGTCAAAACCAGCCAATCAGGACAGCTATTAGCTGCTGAAGTTGGTTGAAAGAGGCGCCCTCAGACCAGTCTGTTTGATGGTGTGTTTAATTTAAACGATCGAAGATTTTGAAATATAATCATTGGAAATTGGAACGGGCAGACCCATTAGAACGTAACATCAGCGCCTTCCAACAGTATTCGTTAATTCAAACACTAATTACCCCATAATAAACTGGTATTTTAACAAATGTATCTCAGCTCCTCATTGTTGTGATATGTTCAGCATATCAGTTAGTTACGCGAAAACAACGACACATGCTGTAAGAAGTAACTGCATGTTTCACCTCATTGCACACCGACAGGAAGGGGATTTATTGTTTAGTTATAGTCCATTTTCCATATTCACCTATCTACTTAAAGTATGTCATTGCTCAGATCTCCATCGATAAGCTTGAATTCTGCTGTTGCGTAGTTTTCCAATTGAATTAAAAACGTCTGCTTGAAATAACAACAAAAAAGTACAACAAATTCCTGTATCATTAAATATGAAAACCAGACGACAACTGTAATATTGGAAACAATGTTGTCGCGTGAATAAGTTTGAAGAACGCATAAATCATCACGTAAAATGTATGATTAGGCGCCAGCTCGCTCGTTGTCTTCAATTATGCACGTGACATGACGTACAAACTTTTGGACATGTAAGAGCCTGTTGGTAAAATTTTCAGTGATCAAGCAGCAGTCGGCCGTGACCGAAAATAATCACAATAAATCCGGATGTAGATACAGGGGCAGAGAAGTAGAGTAGGAAGAACGTTCAATCTATGTAGTGTATCACCAAGGTAACGATAGGTTCACTATCATCTGTATCTGAACGCATGACGGTGGTTTCACATGGTGTGTAGCAAGCGTTTTAAGTAAAGCGTGTTTGTTCACTGTCTGACAGATAACATGAAATGCTTTAACGGGGTCTAATTGATAGTTCGATTCCGGTAAATGTTCTGTAATGGCACTTTTTGCGATTACAATTTCGGTACTCACATAATACACAGGAATGTAGATGTATCTACTGTCATTATTTCTGAGTACATGATCAAATGACGATTGATCACTTTGAAACTTTTGTACGGAGGTACCCACACGTCCAAATGTTTATACATCATCTCGGGTATGAAAATGAAAACAGCGGACGAGTTGATGCTTAACCATACATTATGTATGAACGTATCTGCGTTCCACCGGACTAGGACAAACTATTTCGTACTATTTTATACAAAAAACTGCTGCTCTCATCCGCGAGGCTGGTAAGTGTTAACACCTATCGTCCTCAGGAAACAGGATCATGGTCTAGGCTATCTCATGGTTGCATTTGAGCGGCCAGACAGAGTACAGCTTTCAAATGATCCTCCACGTTAAATGACAGCAAAACATCATTGGAAGTAAAACTGAAACTCATTTTTAGTTGTATCGCTGCGTTCCACTATTGCACAAAATTCTAGTGACAATTATTAGCGTTCTCAACTTCTAGTTCAACTGTTTTGTCTCGTTTAGATCCGTCTTTTCCGTGTAACGATTAAATATCCCACTCAGTACGCGTGGTTTTAAATTGCCCCTCATTGAGATGAGGTGAACTTTGAGGAATAGTGACTCCAAAAACTTAGAATTCGGTTTAGTCATTTTGGACGGCTTCACAAATTATGCCGTGAACTTGTACGACAATCCTTTTAGTATGCAATTAAATCAGCATAGGTTTCGATCTATTCTCGGTACACAAACCTAGGCTACTGAATGTGCACAGTTAGATGACAAGAAAGGATCTAACGGTCGTGACTGGCGCTTAATTCCAATCGAGAAGGGACTTAAATGCGTCCCTTTCTTGTAAAACAATGAAAACTACTTAAAAACGATTGTAAAAAAGCATGCTTTCAAGTTTCATTATGGTTAAAAAAGACCTGCAGGAAGAGCCAGACTTTGGCTAGTTACATTCAGCAACCTAGCAGTTCATCTCTCAACTGACATGCAAGCGGAACTATATTACCAGTTTGTCATGGTACTGACCACCTGGGACATACGGAGTTCTATACTGAACACTAACCCCATCATGGGGCATTGATGAATGAAGTGTTGTTCACGTGTGCAAAAATGCCGCGTTGATAATTCGCGGTCAAAGACAAGGGAGTAGATAGTCACACCATGAGGAGTGCTGTTTATGTGGTTGGTTTAAATCGAGCCAGTCAAGGCTTTCTGCTAGCGGACTGCTTCGTAATTAATCGCGGTTACTAACTAGTAGTATGATGGTAAGTCTTAATTTATGCACTACTTGCTATCCACCGCATCCTACTTGACGAACGTGACCGTGAATCGGCTACGTGTTAGCACCAGTGGGTTCGTAAACCTAAACTCAAGTCTAAATCTCCGTTACTAACCCCACCGTGCTTCAATTCCTATGGATATGGTTAGATTTTGCATGGTGTGTTCATCGAACATTTCGACACACCGGTGATACGTGCACACCGTTGTACTCGGTCGAATTAAAGACCTTTCTGAAATCCGGCTACCTAGCCGCAACCATACAACCGCTAAATAGTGTGTTTCAGTTTTGAGCATCATTTGAGGCATATTAGCTGTCTAGTGCTTACTTTGCGAAAACTTTTGACCAATCGCGTTTAACAAAATTATGCATGATTCGGCCAGTTATTCCAGTGAACGATAGCAGATTCACAACCAACTGTGACATGCCGCACTAATAAGGTTGAGTCACTTACAAATGAACTGCAGCGTGATACCCAGACAAATATACATACCTCCGATGCTGGCCTGAGGTAATTGTTGCTCCAGGATTTTGTAGGACTTTGGCTGAACTTTCTTGAAAGTTGGACCGCCGTGACGCCACAAGTGCTCTTCGATAATCTCCGCTCGTGGCTCCGGTGAATTTTGTGCGATTTCTACTTGACGGTTTGTTGCGGCAAATTGTTGCATTGTGATATTGTACTGGGCCACATTGAAATCACGTCTAACAATAACACATAACAAGGGTACAGATGAATTCGCAGACTTTCATCCGCATAAAAATAGTCTTCTACAGAGAACACATAAACGCTCTGCTTTCACACCTGGGAGATGGTTTGGATAGTTTAGTTTTAAATTAATCGAAACCATCTCTGAGTACACCTAGAGCCGTGAAGTGTTTTTTCTTACATGTTAAATGTCGATTACTGTGATCCAGTTCTTATACACACTTTGTTCGCTGTCTTGTGCACCATGGAAATACCGAATCGGTTACATATCATTTTGCTATGGAATGATTAAAACCTTATCCAAATTGCAGTTCCTTGTGTTCCCCCATTAGGTCTGTTTGTTCGGCACACTGGAGAAACAATACTAAACTATCAATAATTTCGCTTATTTCTTACAAAACCTCAGTTGAAGCTGCATGCAGCCAGTCGTTTGCCTGCCGTGCTTGTCTCTGATTGCACGAGCTGCATACAAGCTGTTTGTCACTGTACTCATGTGCCTCTGAACAAATTATAGGAAGCGATTCTCTCACGTTCTTTCCTTTGGCTGTTAAGCCCGAAACTCCACCAACGTTGATATGGGTGTTTGACACGGTTCTGCGCATTCACTCGGTGTGATTTTTTCCGTTGGTATCTGATAAGCTGTAACCTATTTTCCATTATGTTTTTTCCTGTTCTTACTGTTGCCATTATTCGAAGGCGATTAAAAAACGACAACAAGAAAAAGTGGAGGAAGACAAAAACAACACCACCATTGATGAAAAGACGTTCTCTGTATCTACAATTTACTTTAAAACCATGTAAGATTAGCATGTGCTGTTAGCAGTTTTTTCACCTTGATTTTGATTGTAAAATTTAACAGAAAACATTGTACGACGATTGAAGACACAATAACGTATTGTTCACTCATTGACCATGTACACGTGCAACTATCATCCATAGGAAACTTGGCCTTAAGCACATATTTCTCTTCGCCAGTTTTATATACAGGATTCCAGTTGTACCTGCTATAAGAGGACCGGCATATACATGGCGCCCCTTCAGTTGTGTAGTTCATTGCACGCGGCAAATGCTCATAAATTATAAGCATTTTTCCCTCACTATTGCAGCCTTTCAGTATCATTCTATTTCCGTCTTTGCTAGTGTTGATCAAGATAATTTGAGATTCCTGATGTAACGCGCCTTTTTCTTGTTACAACGTTCTACCCTGGCTTGGATGCTATACTCGGATCCTTGCTGTACGGCTTCATCCACTCTACTAGCGCGATGTCAAGAAGAACACGACTGCGCAGAAAACATGCTGTAATGCCGATTATCAGTTCGACAAATAAATGAAATGCATGTGAATATATATCATGAGTTAGTAGCCAAATATAGCCACTACACGTTTAACCAATGTCCAGTGGTTTAGGCCACTTCGCGGTTAGGGACCCAGTATAGTCAGTTCCATAGTCGTTGCACTCTGGTTCATCAGACTAGCACGATACCCAGGCCCACCTTCACAACCCATCCTGGTTGGTTCAACTGGAAAACTTTGCACGCTAGTGTTTGGTTGATGCACGGTTTCGTCAGCCGTCACCGATGACCTGATTAGGTTATTGTGATCACGTCCTCTCCTAAATCAACATGAAACCAAATGATTTTTACGTCTCGGTATNTGGTTTAGGCCACTTCGCGGTTAGGGACCCAGTATAGTCAGTTCCATAGTCGTTGCACTCTGGTTCATCAGACTAGCACGATACCCAGGCCCACCTTCACAACCCATCCTGGTTGGTTCAACTGGAAAACTTTGCACGCTAGTGTTTGGTTGATGCACGGTTTCGTCAGCCGTCACCGATGACCTGATTAGGTTATTGTGATCACGTCCTCTCCTAAATCAACATGAAACCAAATGATTTTTACGTCTCGGTATACTGTTAGAAATATGCGGATTGTTTCCCACACTTCCAATGATTTTTAGGAATTCCCCGGAGCATTCGATGGATGAGAACGTTGCATGTAACATTCACTGAAATTCAATAAGATTGACGATGCAACGTCTTATTTTCAGTTCCTATTATCACCGTGAAATTTACTGTGTCGTTTTTGGTAAGTCACTGTAAGAGCAAACCAGATGAAAAGCATTCACAGTTCCAAACGACATTTTTCGACAAGTGAGTGTGCAATAATGATACACTTGCTGTTAAACCATTTACGAATTGGTTATTCCGTCCACCTTGCAAACAGGTTATTATCCACAATCTATTTGCCTATACTACAGTGAGATGAATGTGGACAAATTCCAAAAGATAGGATCATAATATATCTTAGTTTCGGCGGAATCCAAACCAGCGACGAGAAATGTAGACCTGTAATTATCATGTGCTCAGTGAGCCAGGCCAAAAAGTCAAAAATAACAGGTAAGGAACTCCACTTCTGAAGTGCTCAATCATTCGTCATAGCAAGTTACATGGAATTCATTGGGTGTTTCGAAGGATTGATTCTCATGACAATTGACAATGAAATCTATAAACTGTCGCCAGACAGAAATCTGAAAATACAACTTGAAGAAAGACGCCAGTTATGACCCATGTGTAGCGCGATTTTGGTGGCCGAAGTAGGAATTTTTGCAAGTGAACCTGCCAAAAATTAGCATTGCGTTCAATCACCCATAGAAAATTTTGGGCTTAATAATATTTTGTGACCTTCAACCAATTTCGCAGTTAAATTTAATCACTTTTTAATTAAGGCGGGTTCGTAACCATCTACTAATCGAGGACACGCGATTCATTCCATGTCCACTTTGTTCTTAGATAACAGTCTCACTAAATATGATAAAAACTGAATCAGAAATCCAGACACTGTGTTTCAAAGCTACTGAAGGTAGATGGAATTTGGTGTATTACGAAGTTCTCGTAACATCGTGTTATTCTCAGTTGACTGGCTGGCAAACCACTTCACACTATTGGTGACCGCACTGGTCACAGTTTTGCTCAAGGGTCTGTCGATGTACCCCTCTCAACTCAAACAAATCGATACGGACTCAGATGCTGGTCTGTAATTCTGATGAAAGAAACCCTATACCTGTTAAGTCCAAGCAACTTTGAAATCGGCCAACATGGAACGTTGGTGTTACTGTACATACTGTAATACACCAAGTTTAATTAACACTTCGAAACGAATACATAATGAGCAGGTGTAGTCTGCAGTTCTGGGTATGCATTCGGAATGCATCTTTCGTGGCAACGAGATATTTTACTGTGAATTGCCCGAAAATCACAAGTACTTTACAACTTTCAGGAACCCATTTACAGCTGAGAAATTGCCCACCCAAATAGTCTAGCTAGGTTGAGGTAAATAACCACAGTATAACCGGGAAGTCCTAACGTTTGGACAGTGGTGATAAATAGTTACAGTCGGAATATAGTGAAACCAAACGTTAATCAGACAACTTTCAATTGTTCGGTTATTTTAGAATAGACTATAGTTTAGAACGTTTACAGTCAAAATACAAGTTTGACCGAACCTGATAAACCAATATGGAGTGTTAATTGTGATTAAGATGACAAATCCCGTGTACTGTCCAGAGAGGACACACGTAGGTGCGAGGTAACGTCCGCCTGACAATTTCGTAAAAACAACCGGGCACTAAGCAGTTATGAGCAGTAAACTTTTACTCCGAGTCGGCAATAGGATGAGGTCATCAATTTCTTCACTACCGAACAGGCCCAAGCATTCAGTCTTTTCCAGATCATTAGTGACATCCCTGTTTCGACTCACTTTTTTACAGTGAAATCCAAGTCGTTTCCGGCCCTCAAAATTTCCGCTTTCACTTGAGCATGCGTCATTCCGGTCACTGGTGTGGCACAAATTCTGATGATCACATCTCCAGGCTCCAAACCGGATTTGTGGGCAATCCCGTTCCGTGTAACCTGAACACGAGCAGTAGAATTAAAAAGCTTCGAAGTGAGTGTCCATTCTAGCAAGAAACAGTTAGTTCAAAGTACAACACTCCAACCAATTTTCAGAGTGACCTTATAGCAACAAAGAACATTGGTTTGCCGCACCATATATCTGTACGTATCAATCATTTACTGTCTGGGAAACATGTTTATCGGTTATCAACATCTGACGGAGGAGCACACTTGATGTACCGGTTCACGGGACCTAACGCAAGCCAAGTACCTAATTAATTCCAGTTCGTTATCAAACTCTGCGACAACATACATTTTACAGAGTGAGCAAAAATTTCGTTGAAGCTATTTGTCAGCCGATGCCTGCAACACACAATGTTTGGCAGACTATGGCTACGTTATCTGAACACTTCGAACACTTTCAAGCAAAGCTCACAACTAGTGTTCATTCTGTTTACACTACTAACGATAAACTCAGTACAGACCATATGATTCTCATAGAAGTTTTCCATGCGTGAGATCACGTAGACCATGAGACAGTCAGGGATGGTATCTAGTTTACCCGATGGAGCACGCCTTACAGAGCTAGTAAGCAGCAACGCTTGAAGTGGGAGTGTTCACAAATCGAATATACACATTTTAGCGCTAATCGGAGACCGAGTTTGAGTCCCAAAACTTGTTCATCATCGCCGAACAGTGTAAAACAAACTACTCGGAACATTAAGATATGCAACCAGCAGCGTATGCATCGTACATACTCGGTATCATATGCGTTAATGTCATCGCGCCTAATAGAGAGTTAACTGAGACATATATCAATAACAAAATTCGAATGACCGCTGTTGATTTATCATAGCTTCAGACAACGTGGCTCATCCTTGTGAAAACAATGGGGAATACGAATTGCAGGTATGATCAGTGCTGATGTTGTTTGCAACCTTTTTCACCAACAAACAGTGTACTCCACGATTCAGAACAATATCAGTTTTCAACCCGGCAAAGTGTTTACTAAAGATTTACAAACTCTTCACAACCCCACCTCTACTTCAACCCGACGGAATGGTGGATGTTTCAGGACTAATATAGGTAACTATTGTTTGCCGCTGTTCAAGGGATCAGTGTCACTAGTTGGCTACCACAGTGAAATACTACTGCAAAGAAAAAACCTTGCACATTTATTGTTTTGAGTACTTCATAATGTAACAAAAGTTTTTCAAGTTGAACACCACTCATATCTAACTGCAGCTTTTGCATTCAGATAGAATTTCCAGCCAGCCTCTTTCGAAAAGAAGCATTAGACTCGAGGTTCGTTGTTGTGCGTGCACGTCAGCAATGGATATCCTTATCAAGGCCACTGCCACAGACAGTAACTGTCTCCTGTTCAGAAGATCAGGCAACCTGATTACTAATCGCAAACGAATGTGACCGGGAGTTCATATGCGGTAACTCGGTGGTGCGTAGTTTGTGGGTCACCGGTGCACTGGCCAGCACGGTTGCCTCATGAAAGCGTGGCCGGAATTCCGCTCCCAACCGTGGCAAGGATATGCATTACTGACGGGCTGTAACAAGAGCGAAACTCGGAGGAGGCTGGCTGGATGCAAAGGTTGCGATCAATTTTGGGAAATGTCCACCTGGAAATTAACCAAGCCCCTGACTACTAATCAGGAAACCAATTTTTTGTTGTTCTAAAGCGAACTTATTTTCTAAGATATTGTTTGAGACACTGTGGCCACTGTAGATCGAGTTCGTCTCCCGGAGTGGGGTCCTCGCGATTCACAGAGTCGGTGACTGGAGACTCTAGATGAGATGGCGGCTAATCGATCTCAGTGGCGTGAATGTTGTCGTTGTTTGGCCGAGTTGTCTGTGAAGTGAGTGCATTTGGTGACGCGGGGCAGTGAAAGCCGTAGGGAAGCTGTGTCACTGATGACGCCTTACTCTCACTTGCAGCTCGGTTGTTTGCTTGCAGGGTGTAGGCACATTGATGTTGAATGTTCGTATATAGACGTAGTTACTTTCAGTAGTTAGGTCCCTTCCCGTCCCCTTCTTTTTTCCTTCTCTCTTCCTATATAGGGATTGCTTTTTCTTCACGGTTGTGTGGCAGTTAAGCATTAGTGTGAACCACTCATGTATTGCTGTCTATGGTGATGCTGCTGATTGAGGCAATGTGAACAAGGTGCGACGAGCATACTCTTTTAGTACCTATTCATCGCAGCGATATGCTTTTACATGCATAATTGGAAAATTAAGTTACTGTAAATAAACCATTGAGCAGTGAAAGATGTCAGATTCAAAATAAACGACGAATTTGAGGTGAGTCTGTACAAAGTGGTCTGAGTTCCACACACGTATTACGTAACTGACTGTCAGTCCAGTGCCGTGACAATGTATGCAGCAAAGGCGACCTTACTGTGGTGAGAAATTTGGCGTGGTGGTTTGCGAAACTAACTAGTAAGCATTGTGGTAGATTGTTTGATCCAGAAAAGACTTAACTCTGAAAAACTTAGGTTTCGGCAAATCATTCAGCTTGGGTTGGTAGTGGGATGGAAAACACTCATCTATACGTAACTTTACATACGAAAATCATCAAGCGCCACTACAAGTGTTTTTCGGTCCGGTTGACTCAGCCAAGACCGGTCCAACAGCTCATACTAACTGCAGCCGGAAGGACCGTAATTCGGTTACATAACTCAGTTCTGTGTAGCCAAGAGAAACCCGTATGCACTCTGCGACATATGTCATCAGATGATCCTTACACCCGGTTTAATCGTTAACTCATGTTCGATGGCGGACTTGACGTACGGGATCAGATCATCCAACAAAAGCGCTCGTCAGAATGATATCTGATGTGGGCACGCACAAAACTTCAGTTGGTTTATTGTTTACGGCCTGGATTCGCCCCATTCTTCACCGCATGACCAATTCGCAGCGGTTACGATCATAATGTTCGGAACTAGAAGTGTAAGCAATATCCTCATAATCAAATCAGATGGACTCTGACACTCTTAAACAGTTATGAGTACTTCTCATCTCCGCGATGTGGTGTCAATAATTCTCACTGAGACAGATTTTGGAACCATATTCTTATATGAACGTTCTCACCCAAATACCCAAACTCTATGACCAGTTCTGTAGTTATTTGAACTAAACATATGTAGAAGATACTACTAAGAACTGTAATACTAACAATGAGCTGGAACTTCGAACGATTCCATTCCATTCCGCGCATTCGGCCCACTATACATCTTCAAGCTGGCTGTACGATGAAACCATAAAACATGAATGTCTTCATGTAATACGCATATAGTGAGGGGCTATTTTGAAAAGAATTAAACTTAGGAGATGTGAAACTTTGAAAGAGTTATACATGCATAAGATCTTGTTCCCGTTTGTGCTTCAAACCGACTAGAAGACCAAGGTGGCCATAGCCACCTATTCAACCATTCACTGAAACAAAAATTAATGAAACTTCCACTTCTGTCTAAGACAGTGCAATAGCACATGGGGCGTTTTCCCATTGGAATACCTGGCTCGCATTCGTGTATTCGTCACGGCTGAGAATTTCTAGAGACTGCTGCTCGGAAACATATGTAGAAGTGCTAGAAGAGTGTTGTAAGGGAGAAATTGGAAATAACCTTAGCCATGCGGCTCATGGAACTCTTGTCTGATGTATTACAAAAGGATTAACTGGACGTATGAAGGAATTGAGAAGACCATATGCCACTGATTTGTATCTAGTGTGAACATGTACTAGTCTTTACGGCACTTTTGTGTTCGGTGGTGATGATTAAGTTATATGCTGAAATCATGACGGACATCTTTTAAAACACTTTTACCTATAACCACATGGAGTACTGTATAGCAAAATACGATTACTGTCAACTGTATATTACACAATTCGACCATCTCGATACATTCGTCGCAAGCTGTACTGTCCTCGGTTTTGGCAATTGACCGAAGAAACGTTATCGTATGATGGTTAATTAAGTCATCGGTAAGTGCTGAATGGTAGGACAGTTTGAGTCCTTACCTGTTCTAGCACCATGCTGTCGCCATGGCAACTGACAACCAAGAGGACTGAACAGCCCCAGGGTTGTTGCAGGGTGCAATAAAATATCGCTTATTCATCAAAATCGACTCGGACGCATTGTCACAGGTCATCACCCAGGCAAATAATTTCAGATGAAGTCTGTATTCATTACTTCTCCGATAACTTTTTATTAAACAAAAGCCATACGAGTCTCAGGGGTTAATCTATAGTCATCTTTCGATCTCCTTTCATTCAAAGTCCGATCAAACCCCTTGCATGCCCTACTTTTCAAATACGTGTTTACTTTGCGTTTGCGTACAACATAGAATCTAACTACGTGTATTCCTTGTGTTTTTCTGGAAAAAATGAAACTTAGTTCCGAGTGGCGAGTATGCACTTAAACTGGACAGAATCAATATTGACGCCCTATTTTGACCATGTTGGGGGTTGGGTTGGTGCTTTCAGCCATTGGGCTTGTACCTTACGGTTACTGTCATTACGGTCGTTATTGATTTTACAGGCAACAAGCACGCTAGAATAGTGGGACTGGTTGAAAGTGTTGGCCGCTTGGGTTGTTCTATAAATAGGAATGTGGTCACTTTATGTCCTTATAGTGTTGTCGATGTCTGCCACACTGTTAACTGCATATTCACAATAACGTGGAATTTTGTATAAACCCATCATTGTAACAATGTGCATGATGGCATGAATAACGGGAAAATGTTGTGGCACGAATCACCCCACAAAAAGAAATTTGGTATTAAATTTAAATATCAATCACACTGCAGAATGATATATGTATTATATATATTTCAGTAACACTGTAAGATAACTTCAGTGTTTGTAATATCATGAAGGATCAGATGGGACTAGCAAAATCTTAACAACTGACAGGTGAGTAGTAGATCGTGTTTTGTATAAGTTAAGCATCACCAACAATTGATTGCAGCACTCACGTCAGTTGTCAGTCAAAATGAACTAATATGCTCAAACCTCACTTGTGTTAGAGATGATCATAATTGCATAACCTTGACACGGCCGGAACTCAAACTTCGGTCAAGCTTTCATGGGACAACCGTGTCAACCACTGAGCCATTTACCTCAGATTAGGCACCACTGAATAATCATATGCAAACCGTCAGTCACATTTGTTTTTGATTAACGCTCAGATTGTCCGATCACCTCGAGAGACGATGCACTAACCATCCATCAATTCTGGTTGAAAGGTTTGTGGGAGTGTAAAAGCTGCAACTAGTTATGATTGACGGTCAGCTTACATGAAGTGACAGAATACCTACAGAATATCTAATAATGGACTTTCGCTACAAATATCCAAGTTAGCTTCGTTCGTAAGGTTCGAGTTCTGTGATAACTCGCTCCATATGTAGGCCATTGTTTTCATCATCATAATCATCATCATCTTCATCATCATTATCACGACAGCCATGAGCCTGACCAAAAGGTACTGTGGCTCGGGCCGCCGCTCACCTCAACAGTGACATGGAATATCCCAGAAGGAAACATTACTAAGAAGGTCGACAAATACTAAAATAAGACTAAGCGGGAGAACTAGAAATGGTATGGATACAGGTACGTCATTGACTGCGACACATCGCCATCTCGGATAGCGTTTCTAACCAGCGCTTTGAGTGATCACGAAGACCCCAGCCAGGCAGGCGATGCCTGCCCAATGGAGCAGTCAAGATCTCCATATTTCGTGACCACTTTGTTGCTTGATTACCACGCGGTTTTACCCAGCTGTTGGTGGCCTCAGTATATAATGCCCGGTACGGTAAACGTTCAGATGGCATACGGAGCCCGTGACCCAACCATCGCAACCTGTGCAACGTAATTAGTTGAGTAATTGATCGCGCATCCCGAGCGTTCCGGAATGCGCGCCGGCAAACTGTCATTCAAGAAAACATATCGTGTGCAAGTACACCCATTCAGTCTGTACACTGAATATCTCCCTTAGCTGACCTTTTTCATGATGATCCAATTGTTATGAAACAATGAAAACTCTACAGCAAACATACAGATGTTAGAAAGGTCACTTGTCCAGTTCCAACAGCCTTTGGGTTCGACTGTTGTGTTCCTCCTACAACACCGATCTCTGGGGAACACAAAGAATGATCACACCGGAAGCGGGTGAAGCGAGATGTCCACAACTTTTCCCTATACTTATATATCAGTCTGTACAGCTGTATTCAAAAGTGACGAGTGCCCCAGAGAAAACACACCCATAGCATTTATTTGAATAACCGCTTAATCACATCACAAAGTTGAAATTGTCAGTGTACTCAAAATTCGAAGACCATCTTCCATTTTCTGTATTGCTGACTGATGAGATTGTAAAAATACTAGAATACCATGAACTAAGAGGAAACTCGCCTGACTTTGTTAAGATTACGAGTGTTCCGATAGTACATATTCTTTACCTTTCTCTGTAATTGAGGGTTAATTTGCTGTCATCATTTCTTGGTTCAATTGACTGATTTTAGAGTCACTCATCAGTTCGAGGGTCATTTTACTGGGGTGATCGGATTAAATGTAAATTCAGATTATGAATTCGTCCGTACTTCAGAAAGGATTAGATGTGTTGTGTAGTCTAATTAAGTGAACACATCCTGTAGTGAAAAAAATCCGGTGAATTTGCTCATCGATCGCGTACGAAACTAACTCAATCAACACTAGGAGCAGGAGACCTAAAATTTAAAAAATCTGGCCGCACTTTTGAATCAATTTCAAAACAATTCGTTCAAGTTTAATTATACAGATCAATTAAAATTAAACGACGAATTTCAAACTGGCAACTAGCTATGTTATTAATCATATTTTCACCTGGGTATCCAAACCGCAATCAAAATAACACAGTTGTATTGTCAACGTGTAGTCCAGGAATATTATGACCTTGATTGTTATTCATACTGGGCGTAACAAACAGAGTAACAGTTTGTAATGGAAAAAGGCCAAAATCTGTAGGGGACGATGAGAAGCGTAAGTGCACAATTTTACCGCACATCGCAACACGCTGTAATACCTGAAAGTTTTGCCCACTGCAGTTGGAGTGGTTACACTGTCTTCAAACACTCGATCCAAATTATCAGAGGCTAAACCTTTAACAGCTCATGAGCTGTCTAAATAACATACAGCAGCCTGCAGAAACATTATGCAATTCGAGCCGCGACTGACGTTTTATTGATATGTATGATCTAGCTATCGTGGTTTGTATGGTCTGTTACTTCGTAGCCTTGGATACTTTTCACAAGTGTCATTGCTCATACATTCAGCCTATCTGATGAGGTCAGCTTGTAGAGACACCAAAAACATATTTGTAACGTAGGTACTTACGGAAAGTAGTACTCGAGACATACAACACTATATTTCACTGTGGATGTTTCAAAATGGGTGTATAATTCCTATCAGCAATGCTCTTCACGCATACAGTGATTACGATTAATGAAAAACACTGGAAGCCGGGCGAGTGCACACAAATGCACGCCAACTGCGATAAGTTTGGCTTCTGGAAGAAATTTTAATTGGAACGACATTGTTCAACTACTACGCATTACAGCGGAAACTGGCAATCTAACACAGGTGCAGACACAATTTAAAAGAACCAAATGATTAGACAGCCAAAAGGCAAACGATCAGAATGACTCATCTGAAATGACCTGGGGAAGGGTGTTGTAGAGGATTGTGAGGTTGTTGAATAAAACTACTGTTGTCTGGGCAACCCGAATGTGTGCATCTGATTACCAAATGAAGCACCACCAAGCTGTCTGGTCGCACTGATGCCATGACGTGTGGGGGCACGCGCGCACAACCGAACGGCGATCCCCGAACTACCACCCACACACATAAGAGGATCGAGTTGCGGCCACACTTACACAAACCATAATGTACATGTGTGTTGAATCAGATTAGCTTGAATTGGGAAGCAGTGCAGCTGTTATTGCTTCTTAACCAAAAACTATAAACCAGCAAGGCACGTGATGACGGCCAGTTGGAACGGGTAAGAGTCAGGAAAAAACTCGCGCCAGCTACGGTGCAGTACAAAACGCTCCTGGATTCACAACAGAAATGCGAATTCATAGCGGAAGGTCTCATCGAGCAAAATCCAATATCAACTGCAAACGAGCGTTTATTTATCATGTCAAAACCTCTACCTGTGGTGGACTGTTCATTGAATTGTGTACAGAAATTGTTAATGACACTAGAGTAGAATCAGTTTCAGCCAGTAATGGTTGACTTTTTCAATTCCATTAACAGCATGCTGGTAAGTTGCGCATGCTTTCCGGTGCATGAGGTATTGTTCCGCGGGATGTGTTCTGTGTCTGGAGAAATGACATCTATCAATTAGCCTCACGGCACCCGGATTGAGCAAACATGTTGGGGACAAAATGAATCACTGGGGAAGACTTCGGCAATATGGAGACAAGTGGTTTAAAGATTTCCAAGGAGCTGTTCACAATTATTATTCTTTGCTGATGAGTAGTCGAGGAATTGGTTCATTTTCAAGTTGAAAATCACCCACATTTGATCGCAGCCTTCGCATTCAGATAGTCTTCCCAACCAGCCTCTTTCGAAAAGAAGCACTAGACTCGAGTTTCGCTCTCATTAGAGCTCATCGGTAGTGCATATCCTTGCCATGGCCGGGATTTGANTTGGTTTATTTTCAAGTTGAACGTCACCCACATTTGATCGCAACTTTCACATTCAGATAGACTTCTTTCCGAAAGAGGCCGGCTGGAAAATCTATTATCCCTTGCTGGGCCATTTATGAAGGGTTTTCACTTTTGGTTAATGTAAAACACCGACGTCTAATATGCTTTAAAAGATATCGGTTACGGAACTAGTGAGTACAACAAGAGCCAAGCATTTACGAATAGGTGACTCTTTGGGTATTTGCCAGACGACTGAAGGAGCCCGGTAACAGAAAGTGAACTCCAAGAAAAAATATTTTGATACCACTTTATAGCCATCCGACGTATATTGGTCTTGAACTCAGTAGCAAGAAGGTGCTTACACATCTGTTAAACACATCTTTGCAGTTGTAGCCTGCTGCATGACAGTGCCAACCGCAAGTTGAATGATAGATGCCCGAAGCATGTACCCAGGCGATTGTGAAATTTGGAATCATCAGTAGCTTTCGTGTCAACAAATTGTGAAAGTCTTCTCTAACATCTGTGCCGGATCACCATTCCAGTTGTGGTTTACTGGATCATTTTTTCTTGGAAGAAACTTCTGTTTAACATTATTGTGAATTGCGTCACAAAATGTGGAACAGATCCAAATGGGAAGTGAAAAAATTTTTTGTCGGTTTGTAACGGTGGCTAATTTGCTGCCTCAGTGAAGTTTATAAGAATCCAGCCAAATGTGGATAAGAGAACTTATGAAAAATAACTGCGAGTTGGACATGGAAAACAAGTCCTCTTTGTTTATATTTGTTTCCTTCAAAAAGCGACCTAACGTGAGAAATCAGTCATACGACATGTATTGGTGTTCTTTTCGGAGCTTGTTCTGCAGCCAACTGACCTTCGTAACAACCTCACGTGCCTTGGAACATAACAGCAAAAATCTGCGATGGACTTGGTGTAACTACAATGGGCAAAATAGCCGCCACCCTTTTTCAATCCTTGATGACTAACTAGCGTTGTGGTTACCCATAAAAGTTGTTGTGATGAACAAAATTATACTTTTCGTAATCGCAAACTGAAGTCAGTTAAACAGTCCAACCATCCTATACTACTTAGTTAAGTCCAACTGAGTTACTGTCAACCCAATGGGAACAAGAGCAAAGTGATCTCTCTCAATGGGTGCTAAGAGGAAACGGTGCGTAAAAATGTTCATGGTCAACCCGATTCTGCAACCTAGTTGTAAGTTGGAGCAGCAAGTTACTGTACGGTTGCTACAGATGAAGTGTTCAATGATCAAATCATCTACTTAGTCATCAACGTTCACTTGTCTGTTTAAACTGGCCTACAAGCCATGAGAAATTCTTCCGTCTCTCTGTCCCGTTTATGGTACCTGCCCTTAGGCTTTACCGACAACCAATCGTGAAATGTATCCTCGTGTTTTATGGGATCCACAACTTATGATGAGCTCACTGTACGTCTTGTTTTCAGGATTCGTTTACCTTACATTCTGTTCAGTGACCCAACAATCGCACTGGTCACTAGCTGGGCTGAATAAGCTTATATTCATAAAAATATTCTCCGTTTCTAGGATCGCCCTCTAAAAGTTTCCAACCCGCCAATTCATAGCAAGATTTGAATGTGCCGTCCAAACTTTGCTGCCTGGAGGTCTCTTTTTTCCGAACCATTGCCTTGTTACTTTTCGGATGTGCCAGTAGAGTTTTGTGTTCAAGGAGGTTTGTCAGGAATTGTGAAAAATCTAAGCTAATTAACTCTGCATCGGAACTGTCCCCTAAAGATAAACTACCAATTAGCATAATAAAAACAATAAATGAGTGTCTAAATCCGACTAAATCAATAGATTTTTAAAGTCAGCATTTATTTGAAATATGTACAGACGCCAGTCATTTAACCCATGAATGAGCGGAGGTTTTCAGTTAGACTGAAATCTATCAATTCTCAAAGCCAATACATTGCCCGCCAGAATATGACCACCACAGCACAAGAATCTGCTTTTCCTAACTCTGACTGCCTTCCGCCCGCAGCAGTACACGGTCCTAAATTCTCCGCTTCGTTGCGGGCGCAAGACTCTTGACCAGCTAAGTTGTTCATTGCACTAAATCCTGTACACGTTAGGTGAAAACACAAGAGGTCGAGCGCGTACACTAATTTGCATGATTCATGTGTATCCACACACACTGGCAGCAGTATATTGTCGTTCACTCTGGTTACACTTCCCCCATAATGCGTACACATTTTTCCACTTGTCACTTCTGTCCTGTCGTCTTCCCGATGTTGAGACCTGCCATTTCGTTTCCGTGCGTACGCACTATGCTACTGACAAACGAAGCCGTACGTTTCACAACAGTTTAAAATTGAGCCACACCTCTGTTGTGTCAGGATGTGCCACTAAGTCTTATGACACTATGAAAGTCATTGTGCTCCACCGGTAAATGAGAGTTGCCACGAATTGACCTTAATAACATAATTGTTAGTTAGCAATGCGAACCACATTCCGTCCCCGTTATTTTGAGAGAGTGATGTGTAGTAACAATGCTAACAAATTCAGTTGCAGTATCGTTTTAGGATTCACCCGTGAAGAAATGACAATAGCATCCAGCATAAATCTTCAATCAATGTAATGTTGATCTTGAACCAACCACGGGGGCGATGATTCACTCAGTCTCAGTACGCACGGCTCAGCGTGCGAGGAAGCGTGAATTCCACGTGCTGAAAATACCAAATCCCACTCTAAAGTACATAGACGGCATCCAACACGATCGAATAGACGGAACAAATTACATATCTGACCCCCAAATATTGTCATTGAAACGATAAGCTGTTTGAGAGGAGACAAGTAGAGGTATCACAGAATGCATTCTCAGACCATACAAGAGCCTATCACTTGTCGCGGGGCTCGGACCCTCGGACAAAATCCGAAGTCCTGTCCAAAAGGCTTGCACAACAGGCACCTCTCACAAACGAGTTCAGCAAGCGAATGGGCACAACACACTGCCCGTACCACAACCAAATCAACTGGCCACGAGTAGGCCGAGACGAACGCGCATTTCAAATCAGGTCGCTCGGTCACATCGATCCAGTGATGTCGCCACCACGATCCACGACCAATGCCACCTAAGTGCTCACACACGCCTCTGTGATCGTCTCACGACCAGGTAGGCAATACTGCACTGCGAATCAGCAGACGTCGGTGGGTGCGAATGGACAAAGCAAAAACACGATCTTTCCCTAACGGATTGTGCAATCACAATAGTTTTTTCACCGAATGATAGGTGATGATTGAAGGCCGCATTCATGAGTGAAACCAATTTGCAGATTACTGAATGACCGAGCAAAACCTAACAAGTTTCCCGGAGAATCGGACGCACGTCATGCTGTTTTTAAGTTTGTCACGCCATTTGTGGACTCCGACGTGACGTGTCGGAGCACTGCTGTCAAACAAGTGAGCGTCATTTGGTATGTGCCAGTTTTGTGGCCTTCATCACTGAGACGTGTTGTTCCGTATCCTATCAACACGCCTTATTCGGCCACTTGATCTGTGATGAAAACAACCTATTGCGTTATCGGGATCGGTGTGGACATCCTGTTCGAAAATGTTGTCCTGGAAAACGACATATCCGTTTAGTTCGTATGGACACAAAACATTCGCATAATACGGTTTTCGGTTAGGTGATTACGACTTAGGATAACATGTTGATATATGTGAGCCCCGACCGAACTGGGAGAGGTGGAGTGGGGTGGGATGCGTTACGCATCGCTCAAAAGTGTCATGTTTGTTTGCAAACCGATTTTTGTGGGGTTATGCGGACCGTAGATGCAGATGCTTTTGATGGCAGTTTGGAATCGATACTTTCGTTTCATTGAAGGCATGTTGGATTTGTGGCCTTCGACTATCTAACTGAATCCTTCATTCGCTCTATATGTGTATCCATCAGACTCCCTTGACGTTTTCTCCTACTTCGGCGCAGGGATCAGGCTTGTGTGCTGTTATGATCCGGCGGCCTATGCTGACTTGGACGTCAGTCCTTGCAGATTCAATCACGTTAGGTTGGCTAAAGAGAAGCAACCAGATAAAAGTCAGATGCGCTCATTGTGGATGGTGTTATTGTGTTGTTTCTTGATTCTAGTTGATGTTTGTTCTTCCCTGTTACGGTTTTGTATTTCTGTGACCTGTTTGTCCCTTCAACAGTACATCTTGTGTGAGCGTGCTGACGTTATACGTGTGGCTGTCGAGCATGGGGGAGCCATCACAGTTTTTTTTTGTGTGTGGTCGATAGTCTTACGTTTGCGTATACGTGTGTGAGTTATCCGCTGCTTTGCGGTACGGGCCTTGATTGAGGGTCCTAATCGCTTGTCCGTCCAGGTCTGATCGTCCCGGCAGTACTCAAAGCCCATACAAACCATGATTACACAGCACAAACCAAACACCATACTGTGTCGGTCTACGCAGGTCACCCTTTTTGATGCCTCCTGCACAAATCCTAGAGCAGCCAATGTTCATTCGAGTTCCAGTAACACCATGATCAATTTGAGATAGGCCCAGGAACACCAGACGCTATCTGTTGGGACATGGAATGTGCTCACGCTGATGGATCGATGCAGTATAACAAGACGGACAGAGCACTATACTGTACTCATTGCCATGGAATTGAACTGCTGCAAAACCGACGTAGCAGCCCTGGGTGAGACAAGGCTTGCAGACCGAGGTAAGTTCCGCGAAGCGGAAGCTGCGTACACCTTCTACTGGATGGTTTCCCCGACAGATGGTGTTCGGGAGCATAGTATCTGCTTCGTAGTCGTTGACCGCACCAATGCTTTGATGTTGGGCGAACTGCATATCACCAGCCCTCAAATCCTGTCCATGCGGCATCGAATCGATCGAGGTAAGTGTGCTAAATTCCCTAGTGTTTGCGATCTAACTATGTCGCACTAATGGTACGAAGGACCAAGCCTATGATCACTTGTACACCCCAATCCGGTCGGTCCCGGTGAGTGACCGACTGTTTACCCTGGGCGATACTTGCATTGAGTGCAACTCGGTAGCGTGGCCAGAAGTCCTCGGACCCTACGGCATTGACTCAATCGAAGAGAACGATGGTCATCTGCTCCACCTGTGTGTTACACGCCAGCTGGATGTCACAAACACCCGATTCCAGTTGGATGATAGAAGCATCATGACGTGGATTCACCTACGAAGCGGTCACTGTCATTTGCTTTTTTATGTGATATTGCGACAGCGTGTCATTGATGAAGTGCATATCGCACGAGTGATGTACGAGGCTGAATGTGACACGGATCACAGGCTGGTCAACACCAAATTGTTTATCCATGTATGAAAGTCCTTTTTATTGTAGATCATCCGGACATCGGCGGAACCTGGATGCAAAACGACTGGAGAATTTCGACACCAGGGTTGCTTTTCACTTTGCACTTGTCACTCATCAGGAAGATAATCCTATATCCACTACCCTCAAGGATATGTGACAACAGCTGGATCACGGAAGCAGTCACCGAGACAACTGACATCGACCGCCAGAAATGTCCAGACTGGTTTGACGACAACGTGGTGTGAGAAAAGAATGTACCCTTCGGCGTTTCCACAACGGACTCAGATAGCGAAGCGCAGCGACACTCCGTCCTGGTGGAATCAAGGACGATTGATGAAGGAAGCAAGGTGAGCAGATGCAAGGCTAGGCGAATCGCCGACAACACACGAGGTTTGTGCCCATCCGTCCAGTCTACCAAAGCACCAGCTTCTCATGCAGCCGACCAGAGGAAATCATGAGGGCTTGACGTGAACAATTTGATAGTTTACCAGGTCGTAGTGTCATCACTGATCAGGTGACCATGAACAGCCTGCCGCAGCAGTCCATCATATCAACACTTGTTCTCGCCCCGGGTATGCCAGAGGTGCAGACAGTGATTAGACTACCGCGAAACGGGGAGGCTGCAGGCAAAGATGGACTGTCAAGTGAAATACTGAAGAATAGCGAATCGGTGTTATAACACGCTTTGTTCCAGCTGGTTCACTTCATCTGGGAGCGAGAAGAAATGCCACAGGTGTTCAAGAATGATCACATCGTACCTTTGTTTAATAGTGAGGTGTTGGGGCATTAGTTTACCGAGCTGCGAATGCAACGTACTCACAAGAATCCCATTGAACCGACTGGATGCGGATGTTTTGGAGACCAGTGGTCCCAGAGAGCAGTGTGGATTTCAGACAAGTCTCAGTAAAATTGACCTGCTGTTTGCTGCCAGACAGCTAAAGAAATGCAAGCAGTGCAACCAGCTCTTGTATCCTCTCGCTGCGAACCTCCCAAAAACTTTTGATTACGTAAGTCATGAGGCGTTGTGGACGGTGCTTGGTGAGTTTGGATATCGGGGCAAGTGCATCAGTTTAGTATAATTTTTCAAGTGGGTATGAAAACAAAGACACAGTCTTGTGGGTCCACCTTTGATGACTGCGACGATGTCACTAACGAGAAGCAGGGATGTGTCCTAGTCCCAGCCCTATTTAATCTGAATTTGACTGCCATGCTAACAGTTACTCTTCAGGACTCGGTGAAGGACAAATTTGAGATTGAATGCTGCACAAATGGATGCCTACTGAATATTCGACGTTTCGGCATGCCAATCTAAGTACATACCTCAACGATGCGTACGCTTTTGTTCACAGGTGATAACGTACTTTTCTCATACAATGAAGATGAACTTCAGCGACTCCCCACGACTTTTGAGACTACCGCATCCAAGTTTGGAGTGGATATCAACACAGGTAAGGTATTCTCTTTCTTTCAACTTTCTCCGGTCGAAGGTCCTGTTCCCGCACACGCACCTCAAATTTGCATCAATGAGGAAGCTGTCGAAAGCTGAGCAGATTTCTGTTACTTGGGTAACAATTTGTCGACAGATTTGTCCGCAGATCGAGAGTTACAAGCTCGTGTGGGGAATATTGGTGCTGCTCTCAAACATATTGGAAGACGTGTCTAGAAGAAGCACAGCCTGAAGATGGTCACTAGTCTCTGTGTCTACTGCCCAATGGTGTTGTCTTCATTTCTGTAGGACAATGAAACTTAGACACTGTACCAGCAGAACATGCGCTATCTGAACGATTTTCAATTGCAATATCTAAGACGCATTTTGGATACTCGGTGGTCGGACATAGTTCCGAACACTGAGGCACTGCGGTGAGCGGAACTGGACAATAGAGAAGTCATGTTGACGCTGAGTAAGTATTTTGGCTAAGCCACGTCCGTATTCCAGAGCAGCTGTTCTACGGATAATTGAAATCAGGTAAACAAATTGTTGGTGATCCAAAGCTGGAATACCAGGATGCTATCCATGTAAGTCCTTTGTGTTGCAACAGTGGTTTTACTTACTGTAGAGACTTGGTGTTGGACCGGACAGTCTGGAGAAATATGATCAAGATGGACGTTTGCAAATTCAGTGAACAGTTAATACATGGCCGAGAACGGCGCGCATTACGTAACAGATACATCGGTGGCATGGGTCATGGTGACGTGACTTTGTGGCGTTGCGGTGTATGCAGCCACGAATGAGCTGGCTGTTTCGGATTAGCATGTCATCACTGCATTTATAGTACACCGTCGGCTAAAAGGAAACAAGTACTTTAGGTTCAAGTAAGTTTTATCTCGTTCGCATCGGCCAACGACCACTGTCGTTTCACAACCCACCCGTTCCTCTCTTTCAAAAACCGGTGGCTGTGTCCTTCTGCCTTTCACTTTCTTCAGCTTTGTTGGTGTACTGTATGGTGAAGGTTTCGTCTGATTTCCTCTTGGTCAACCTTGAATTTCACTTCTCCACCTATCTTCCCCAGAGTACACTAATGTGTACTCGTATACTGAACTACCTCCTATATTGTATTTAGAGTGTTTTTCTTCCCAGTTTAGATCTTGCCGCTGGGGTCTCCTCTGTTTATTTTCAAAGAGAAAGAAGTTTCGATTTTGTACCGACCTGTTAATTGGCCAACCAGCATTGGCCGGTTGGACACAAAGACCCCACTCACACAACTCCCGGTTGTATTCTCCGGGGTTTACACTGGATATGTGATGTGTGAATGGAACCGCAAGTAGTTCAGCGCAAGCCACTTATGGTGATGGTTAAGTGTATGGGTTCTTTGGCTTCGGTCACTGCTAATGCGAAACGAATACCGCCAATCATGCCATTTGACCCTGTTCATGTTAATTTATGTTGGATCACACTTTTCTAAACTCAGTTTGCCGGACAGCAGCCGCGTAAAACTTGGTCTAAACGAGTTTATCATGCCGGAACTAGATCGCAGCCCCGGAACGCACTGACTTACACTTATAGACGGCGGTTACAGCTTCGTAGAGGTATTTGTATATACCGTACAATAAATATCCGATCTTCGTTCTAGATAACGCGTCCGGTTAACGCACTTTTATGGATAATGACTAAATGCGTCGTACACCAAACCATCTACTGTATAGTGTTTCACTACACACGAACCAAAACCCTACCGCAGTGAGACAGTAATCCGCAGTTTGTCATGTCAGATAGTGTTAGATGGTTCATAGGTATAAAATCAGTGGGTTGAACTAAATAAGAGATCATTTGAATTAAGCCGCTGGTTTCAGTCATTTTAGCAACGGACATGCGCAGCTGGGTATGAACAACTGTTACGAGACTTGTCGTGCAAGTCGTCTCTCACAAATGTACCGACCACGTAACACTTTAAAACTTAACTGATTCAGCCGTGACCACAGAGCTGATGGTATCCGTTTAGTATACGAATCTGCCAATCACCGTTAAAGATGTGCTGCTCGACTGACTGGTCGGAATTATCGTCACGCAAAGATAGAAAGAGAAGAGGACACTAACACATAAACCATAAATTCACAAGAGATGATGAAAACTTCATCCTTGGCTTTGCTTGCACAGAAAATCTCCTTAGCCATGACGAAAGCACATGTTGCAAAGTAGCCCAGAAGATGGTATTGTATTCCAAGAGTATGGCCACTTTGATTTCCACCAGTGTTTTTTGGAGTGCCGTGTGGATCATGTGTTTGAGGTGGTCACACGTGGAAGAACGTAATTAACAGAACGGCCATCTGTTGATGTATGCGGTCAACCACCTCCCTCGCAGATCATAAACACTTTTCATTCCTTAGCTTTCGACTTGATTTACAGATAATCAATCACGTACCCACATGCCTTACATTAACCTCCATCAGTGGTCTCTTCCACACTCCCACCAATGACAGCATGAATGAAAGTCAGCTCAATACACTGTTCACTTGTCAGGTTGTGGGTAAATCTTTGACTCACTTGCTTTCCAAAATTGCGATCTAGATCCAAAATGACAAACTCGTTCAGATCAAGTTGTGCGCCACTGCTGTTCGGCGAACTGCACTCAGAAGTGTGTGATAAAACAAAAAGGAATGGGAACAGAGTCATAGAGATACAAACACAGCGCGAAAAAAGATTCGATTAGCCCTCCAAAGGCCCACAAATCCAACATGCCTTCAATGAAACGAAAGTATCGATTCCAAACTACCATCAAAAGCATCTGCATCTACGGTCCGCATAACTCCACAGAAATCGGTTTGCAAACAAACATGACACTTTTGAGCGATGCGCAAAGCATCCCACCCCACTCCACCTCTCCCAGTTCGGTCGGGGCTCACATATATCAACATGTTATCCTAAGTCGTAATCACCTAACCGAAAACCGTATTATGCGAATGTTTTGTGTCCATACGAACTAAACGGATATGTCGTTTTCCAGGACAACATTTTCGAACGGGATATCCACACCGATCCCGATAACGCAATAGGTTGTTTTCATCACAGATCAAGTGGCCGAATAAGGCGTGTTGATAGGATACGGAACAACACGTCTCAGTGATGAAGGCCACAAAACTGGCACATACCAAATGACGCTCACTTGTTTGACAGCAGTGCTCCGACACGTCACGTCGGAGTCCACAAATGGCGTGACAAACTTAAAAACAGCATGACGTGCGTCCGATTCTCCGGGAAACTTGTTAGGTTTTGCTCGGTCATTCAGTAATCTGCAAATTGGTTTCACTCATGAATGCGGCCTTCAATCATCACCTATCATTCGGTGAAAAAACTATTGTGATTGCACAATCCGTTAGGGAAAGATCGTGTTTTTGCTTTGTCCATTCGCACCCACCGACGTCTGCTGATTCGCAGTGCAGTATTGCCTTCCAGGTCGTGAGACGATCACAGAGGCGTGTGTGAGCACTTAGGTGGCATTGGTCGTGGATCGTGGTGGCGACATCACTGGATCGATGTGACCGAGCGACCTGATTTGAAATGCGCGTTCGTCTCGGCCTACTCGTGGCCAGTTGATTTGGTTGTGGTACNTTCGCTTGCTGAACTCGTTTATGAGAGGTGCCTGTTGTGCAAGCCTTTTGGACACGACTTCGTGGTTTGACGCCGAGTTCGTTTTGGCGTTGTACCGCACATCAATGCCGTGATTTGGCCTCGCGAAATCTGTTTGACCTTTGCACTGTACTCTTAAGAGCTTGGAGGATGTAGGCCATGTGCATCCTTCGGTTGGTGTCATGCTCACTTTATGATTGTGTGCTGATCTATCACATTACGGGTATTCATCTTTCTAACAGGCAGCTACCAGAGTTAGGCTGATAAAATGGGCAATTTACACTCCGCTCAATAGGAAGTATCTATAGTGTACTTATTTGTCTTACGTTTTTAGTTATGTCCTACGATCTGTTTCCGCTCTGATGAGTAATTGACTAAATTTAGCTGACGTAATCCTCAAAAATTGGCCTCCTCCGCCCCCTTAGAAGATATACTCCATTTGGCTCGGTGCTTGTTTTCTGCGCTGGAGTCAACATGTTTTACTGCACTCTTTTTGTTAGACCTAATTTGTTGATTCAAAAGTCAGTCCAATTATGACGTGTACGTCGATAAAACCATGTCGACTGAGTGAGAACATAAGAAAACCAAAAGTGAAGGCGGTTCGATGCAATCAACTGAAGCGGCTAGTCAGCCAAGCATGTTAAGTCTAATTAAGTGATACAGAGCTTTTGGTCTGCTGAATGATCACCATGGTTAATCACATTAATCCATTAATCCATTTCACTTCCACAGCTCATCGTTTTTAGCCAATTTGAATTTAAATTGAGTTTTGGCCTGTCATGCACTTCAGCCATTTTCACAGTGGACGATCCACTGGGTGCTAATACACCTTTCTAATAAGTAATCTTGATAATCAGAACACAGTTAGTTAAGTATTCCAATACTCTGGCAACACATCTTACGGTTGTAAGCAGTCATTTATGAGTACGGATTGAATACGTTAATAGACGTAGTTTCACCTTCCGATATTTGAGGCTGTTAACAGTGATGATGGACCATGTCCACTCATTCCACGGGTGCTTTTATGCCATCCTTCGTAGCCAAATCATCCCGTCTCAAGTTGTGCCAAGAGGCAATCGGAACCTACCTTTTAACACGAAAACAAATCCTTGAACGATAGGATTTCCGTTTATGACTCGATCGTCTTGTATCTGTTCACCTGACAAGTCTGGTTAATAACTAGGCCGGTAATGAGTTCGGAGTCAACACTATGAAACGATCGGACAAAATACCAATTTCATCCTTTTGGCCATTCGTAGCACAGGAAACTGTGTAAACGTGCCCGCTTCACAGTTTGATAATCGTCTTAACAGTCAGTCAGATTTTGCCGACTGGCCCCTTCCAAAAAGAAACACTGTTAAAGCTTAACAGTGGTGGAGATCACTACACGCGAAAGAAGATCAGCTTTGTTACGTATGCATGTGAAGTAGGTGTGGTGAATATTGCTCGAATGATGGTACTGTCACATCTTAACCACCCAGCCACAGTCACTCGGAGAAATTCCAGTCAGTTTTCGTTGGTGAACCTGATGGGGGAAATTTCAACTAAATGTGAAATTTGCGATTAGTTATGAGTGACAGTCAAGACACATCAACCAAAATCTCCAAATATTCACTAACTACGATCATAGTGAACCAATATTGTGATAACGACGCGGATAAGAGCTTGGCCCGTAATAGTGTCACTCTTTTAAACGATTGATTTGATTGCCCGTCCATCCACTCCACGAGTTGGAAACGCTCTTTGGCGTGACATCATAACGAACCAACTAGGGAGCCTGTATTCACAAGACTGCTGACTGTTCTTTGTGACTTCCTACTGTTTTCACTTGATTTGTGCACTTCACAGATTTTTGCCCGTTCAGTAATCTCAGGATCAAAGGCATCCGGGACTACAGTAACCACGGCCTGTTACGGTGACTGTTGAGAATGATGAATGAGATCAGAGAAGCCTGTGAAATCAAAGATGGTCGCACGTAATCTTGTACGACCACAGAACAGTATTTCTTGGCTTTACTGTTAAAAGACAGTTATCAACTGACGAGTTTCGGGTTGCCAGAAAGAGGAACCTATCCAACCTATATAATAAACTTCACATGATTTCCGATTGAATAGTTTGCAGATAGTTTTAACTTTTAATGTCCCAGTGCATCTAGTAAGTGGTCTTCTCATATGACTATGGCCGACTAGAAGCTACTGATATTTAATTGTCTAGTTATTATGCAATAGTGGTTAATTGATTAAACAGGGTAGATAATCAGGAAGTGTCTGTCTGCGTCACAATTCCGATGAACTCAACAGGTAAGCATGTATATCTGCGAAAAATTCAATCCAACAACACATCGAGTTACACAGTGACATTTACTTGACAGAAAACACAAACAGCGAACGGTGTTTGTTTTAACTTATCAAAAGTCCTTCAACATAATCTCCTAATTTCTTTTATTCACTTCGTACCGTTCGACAGAGAACATCCTATTCACATGACTCAATTTTAAAAAGCTGCTATTTGAGGGCAAATAGTTTGCCAAGCCGAAGGCTCGTTATTCAACGGTTACTGACACCCCATAACTTCAGGTTTAAACGGAATTTATTTGCTGTGATCTTTTACCGACTACTTCTGCGCAGTGAACTTAAACAAAGGTGGACCTAAGCCCAGAGATGTATCGATTTGACAATCGGTGCCCTTCACGCCCTTTCGACTTTATAGATGTGACTCTAACCTGTGGTACACGGTCACGCGATGAAATAAACTGTTAGTTCAGTCAGTGAGATAATGTTCATTGCATGAGGTGCAATCTATATGCAAGAAGCAAAGTTGCAACTCTTCAGACATCTAAAAGAATGCCCAATATTCGACCGGTAGCTCTGCATCAGTATGTCAGAGTTTTAGAGGCAAGGTATTTGACATCAATATCCGTCACCAAACAAAGGGTCATTGGAAGCCATCTATCTGTTGTGAACTGATCATAGATGTGGAGATGATCGTACACATTATCTTTCTCCCTGGACACACTATATCACGTCTGAGTTGGATCAGATCCAGAAACAGCAGTCACGATCTACGAACATAAAGTATCCGGAAAAGTAGAATCAATAATATGTTGAGTTTGTTCCTAGGAAGTGATGATCTGAATCAGATGAGCAGTCCTTGTCTACTCAGTCATACTTATTCGGACAAAAGATATTAGTTCTGCCTCTGCGAAAACACGAAGTACATCATTGAGCAAAATTGAAATGACCGGGTCTTTGCTCCTAAGCAAATGATTCTGATCCCACGGGAGATTGTTAACTGACTTTGGAGGTGAAAATTTACTACTCACAATCTCACAAACGTTTCATTGCACCAGGCGGATGATCGTAAAAGTCCAGGACAGTTAAATTTAAGTGAACCGGACAAACGAAGAGTCTTTCGACTGAGGTCGAAAACATCAACCAGTTAAGCGGCAATAAAGAATATATGCTTATTGTGTTTTTTAGATAAGAGCTATTAAAGACGTTGCACTGAGTGGTAAAAGTTGTAAAATTCAATTTCCATTAATCCCGAACGAATAAAACGTCATTTGAATTGGTTGAGTTTTTGTGTCTTGTGGACATCCAAGTGTTAATCGAAGACAAGTGGCAATTTAAACTGACTGGACTGGATGCACGGGGTCATGATTTTCCGGTGGAATGAATGTCTTTTGATAAGAAATACAACGGTAGACGATTATTAGTAGTTTGCGGTTCAGTGGAAGCTGCAGGTCTGAATGACGGGTGAACATATCTCCATTTGTTCCTAATCACAACGGAAAGGTTTTACGTTCATATACTAGCTCGCGTTCGTCAACGGGTGACATTTTCCAGAACATTTATGCTAAGTCACAAAAATAAGACTTATGAACCGTGCAGTGTATGCGTTGAACCCAGCCAGCCCGTTGTCCCAGTCTGAGTTCCATGAAAAGCCTTCAAGTTTGTTCAGCATGAACATAAAGATACCATCCACGGTACCGACTCCACAACTGAATTGCAGAGTGCCCTAATACAAGAAGTATATGGTTTGAACTTTAGTGCCATTATCAAGATCATGTTCATATGCTACACAGAAGTTCTAACGAAGGTTGTTAAGGCTGTTTCCCAAATGTTCTTCAATAGCCAAGATGGCTGGACAGTCTGACTAAATGTGAACATTGTGATCAGACGTTGGTGATGTCCAGTTTTCACCAACCACTCCCCGATAAACCGTCTGTAGCTTTTCAAAACTACGAGTCTTTTGTTCATACTATTCTAAGGTGTATCAAATGGGGAATATGCTGTTCAGCAAAATGGATTGAGGTGATCGGGTAAACTGTTACCCAATATATGTCGAAAACTGACCTTAAGTGACATTTTAGAATGAAGTGCAGGCAGTAATAAGACGTAATTTGCAATTTAGTTGGCGGAATCTTTAAACGTTAGGTAAGCAAATACTTCATAACTACAATCAGTCTAAACTAATTGCTGTAACTGTCTCGAATTCAGTTGTGTTGGAAAATGAACTTCACAAAGTAGTCTTACGGATGTCATTGGAACAGCGGGTATATGCAGTTAGGCTATCAGACAGCGCACATCGAGTACCTTTAGACAAAATTAATTACAAAATATCAGTGAGTGTAGTGTGCACTTCAATCTATACTTGGGATTTAAACATGCTTTGATACGAAACACGCTGAACAATTGTGAAGAGCGGATGAGTGCTATAGTGAGATGGTGAAAATCTCGGGAACACGGTTTTGCAGATTGGACGTCATCTTTAGCATGTTTTTAACAAACGTTACGAACAAGTTGTGATATCTAACTTTTTAGTCATCTTCAGTGTTCATCCTCAGGAATTTTGACATCTCTGAGGAAGGTCACCCGAAGTGGTTGAAATGTTTTGCGGATACCCCAATTACACTAACATGTAGTTCAGACGTTCGTTCATGAACGTTGGACTCTTCCACATTGGACACCTTAAACCCATCAAATTGAGTGCAGCCACATCCTTCAATGTCTACTTTTTGTTACTGGGACTCGATCTTATCTCGGTTTACTTGATAATTCTGATCTGAACACTTTCCGTTTCATGGTTATGTTGTGTGGTAACTTGTGTCAGATTTTGGTGTCAATGA
The DNA here is from genome assembly GCA_008508345.1 of Paragonimus westermani. NCBI lineage: Eukaryota > Metazoa > Platyhelminthes > Trematoda > Plagiorchiida > Troglotrematidae > Paragonimus > Paragonimus westermani. Next base: position 55,918 of record QNGE01004629.1, read on the forward strand.
TGATAACAAATAGGTCAGGAAGTTAGAGCAAAGGTGTTTGGGTTGAAGTCTGGAACCGTAAAAAAAAGACTCTTCACTGGAAGAAAAACTTCAGCGGGGCTTTACAACTTCGTCGGCTCGCAATACAAAAATGTAACCCATACATATTTCCCCTCCCCCCAATTTTCATTTGTATTCTAAAGGGGTCTACAGCACATGCAGCAGATGTTATGCCATCAACGTAAAAAAGAACCTACCTTGTGAACGAAAACCGGTAGGCCTTGATCTGCGCCACCCTCCAGAACGAAACCCCATGATTTATCAGAGGTTGGGCGCCTCAAGCTTAACACGACCGGCTCCAGAGCCATACTGAGATTATAATGCCTCGTTTAGTCTCTGTTTTTCCCCGATTGGATTTGGTTTTCACTCGGCCAAGTCCGAAAGAAACACACGGAGGCTGTTATGCTAATCACGACTACTGCTGCTACGGAATTGTGGCCAATAACGGCAACCAGTGGCAGTCTCTCACACGATTTGTCAATATACCAACAGTGTACGGGATGGAAAGAGAGGACGCTGTTGCACACAGCCCAACATTGCGTGGGCGAATGGTGCGCTCGTTCGTCTTTGCATTTCTCGTGACTGCGGCCTGGGCGTTGGGACTTATGGCCACGGCGCAACCATCGCACACGTCCGCCTTATACGAACTAGTGGGAGCACACGTGCGTGATGCACAGACGAAATTGTGTCTGTAAATTTCCTGCTGTGCGCATGGGGCGACTGGTCAATAAAACCTCGTGACTTAGCGTGCTGTGTGCATGAAGCGTAATCGCGCACACACAGCTGCTTCCTGATAGGTTGCAGACTTGTTCGAGCTTGATAAGCAAAGGGATCGCAATCACATGCTGCGTGCATTGAATTCCTGGTTGCCCTGCCTATAGCGGGCACCCTCCCGGTGGATTTGCGAGGCTTAGCCAAAGTCGAAGTTCCAATATCTGTGAGGTTCTGCGGTTGACTTTCGTTTACGTTGTCCACCAGGTAAATTTGATGTACACGGTCCCCATTGAAGCAAAGTGCCTTCGCTTCGGGTCTGAGGGCCAAGAAACTGAAACGTTGTTAGTTCGGTTGAGGATCAGTAATCCAACCTCAGCAGATAGAAGCTCGCTGAATTTCATTGCATAAACGAGAATCGAAATTGCCTCATTTTGAAATGATTCAATTTGATTTCGTTTATAACGGTGATTTCCCTCGCCCAAAACATGGTTTGTCAAAAAACAGTTAGAACGGACGGTGGAGTTTTACTTGCTAGGCAGCCACTAGGCAATCACACTAATAAGGAGAGGACCAGTGATCGTATTATTTTACTCATACCACTAATGTTCAGTAGTGGGGCAGGAACATGGATTTTGACAGTGAAGTATTCAGAGGAAAATGCAAGGAGAAACATTGCAACGTACTTTGGCATGAAATGGTTTTCGGTACATACAGAAACTAGACATTTGCAACCGTGACGTTCTCGGACAAATGTTATGTGCAAATAAGTGTGTTTGTTGTCGTGTTGGAACGCATTATCCATGTATTTTGTTCTCCGAATGAGCGATACTTGAGCCACCCATGTTCTTGGTTCACAACAGCTGGTGCCGTTATCAGGGTGGAGGAGGAAGATCCCGTGTCCGTTAGATGATGGGAACGTCCGGAGTTTCCTGGAGTACCTCGAAAACGTGGCAAAGACGGTTGGAGTCAAGGCCGACCGGGCAAAGCTGGCGACCAGGAAGGTGGAGTTGGTTGTTGGGTTCGGCAGCCCCGCCTGACTACCAGGAGATAATGCAGCGGTTCAAGAACGTCGGACTGGGACTAGGTGACGACGCTCTCGTTTATGCCGTGACACTACAGGCAACGTTGTCAAAAACTTTGCCGCAGCTGCAAAAGCATTCAGAACAACGCATGCTGATTGATCAGCTCTTGGATGAAACGCCAAAGGCTGTCCGGGATCAACTCAGGATTGCTCTTATCACACATCCGATGGCACTGGAGGAGTTAGCTGGTGCGGCTCGATGTTGGCGGGAAACTCCCCGACAGTCAGTGAGTTGAAGGCAAGTAAACCAAGT
>QNGE01004630.1:0-57977 GCA_008508345.1 Paragonimus westermani
CCCCGTTTGTAATTGACTTAGAGACTGGACTGAAGAGAGAAACAGTTAGGTTGCCCTATGCCCGTTTTGTACCGCACACAACACACATGCTACCCTCGTGACTCGTTGTTCTTGTTGTTCCGGTATTCTGTTCGGTGACTGATTGTTGTGTGTTGGGACCATTCCACGTTCCCTACGGTGATCGTACACTCGTTTTCGTTTCAGCGCGTCCGTGCGCATCGACCATAGTGCTGCCTCTTGTGTATCACAAAGTTGGTGACAGATGTGGGATTAGTCTATAAATGCCTCACTCCAACAATAAACGCGAGCGATCAGGGGATAACGCGCCCCCCCACTGTACACTATATTCTCCATTCTCGTCAAGTTTCCGTCCAACGCCAATTTTCGAGGAAGATTCGAATCTGCAGCTATGGAAGCGCAAAATTTCAGTTTGTTGATCAACGATTCCTGTGGAGCACCAAGCAGCGGTTATTTTCAGCTGCCTTAGCGATCGGGTTCAAGAGATACTGCTGGCAACGAACGTCTTCGCTAAGTCGTCGGTGAAGGAAATCTGGAAGATGTTGTTCGCATTGTTCCAAGTGAGAGAAAACTTGGCGTTGCAAAAGACGCCTTCTGGAACCGAAACCAGCACATCGGAGGATCAGTGAATCATTTTGTTAACGAGTTGCGAGTGTTGAGCTTCAAGGCTTTCCCAACAAACACCCTGCAAGAGAGAGAGTCGTTCATACTACAACGGTTCACCAGTGGAATAGGAAACATGAAATCTAGAGAAAAAATTAGTCACTGGAGGAGGCCGTGGGAACAGCAAGAGCTTATGCGACGGACAGTTCTCTGAGCAACAATTTTGACGCGATGGCTATCAGTGTGTGTGAACCGAAGCCGTCCTGGAATGTGGCGGATACCCATGGGCGCCCCCCAAATTGTGTATACTGCCAACGATTCGAGTCGGTTGCCCCCTCGAGGACTCCGAGATCCCGCGCGTACTAGCCGCTGTCTAGACGAATGAACCGAGGATTCACCACTCCGCCGGGTAGGTCACATCGTAATTTCGTTTCATTTGTGCCGTCTATAACATGTCCGAATAATCAGTCGCTACTATTTTGTTCGGTTGGACTGAATGGTTGTCCTTCACTGACCATATTATATACCGGCGCGGCGTGCTCTGTGGTCCGTTCTGGATACTGTCCAGATATTCGACCGCATTAACGGGAGCTCCACGCAGCGAACGGCACGGTACTCCAAACCAAAGGATCAGCAATGTTGAACGTGACAATGGGAAACAGAACGGTAGCACACGAGGTATGTGTGTCCGATGCGATCCCTTGGGACGGCATAATTGGTCTTGATGTTTTGATCATCGATGTGCAACGGCGAATTTTGATAATAGGCGGAGAAAACGTCAAACTACCGCCTAGTCGGTCACCTGCAGAGGAGAGGAACCCCGAAATATGGTCACTAGAAGTAGCACCTGCCAATCTGGAATACCAAGCTAATTCATTACTATCTTTCTGTGGTCAAAACGTCTCAGAGGAGGCGATTAGACAGTTGAAAGCTGTAGTACTGGCCCAGGCATCTGCGGTCGCATGGATGATCACCGCCGTGTAGTTCCAGTCGTATACAACACCGCATTGACACCGGGGACGCGACTCCGTTGCGTCAACCGCCTCGGCGCATACCTGCATTGTACCGTGAGAAGATATCCCAGATGATTGATGACATGTTGATGCGAATCGTAATTCAACCATCAACGTCCCCGTGGACATCTCCGGTGGTGCTAGTGAAAAATAAGGACGGCCTAATCAGGTTATGTGTAGATTGTCGTCGGTTAAATAGTGTCACCCGGAGAGACTCCTTTCCGATTCCCCGGATTGACGATACGTTAGAATCTCTGAATGGTTCGGAGTGGTTTTCTACCTTGGACCTAGCTTCGGGCTACTGGCAGGTAGAAGTCCATCCAAGCAATCTTGAAAAAACCGCATTCACCGTTCCAGAGGGCCTATACGAGTTTCAGACTGCCATTTGGATTAACGAACGGGCCCGCAACCTTCCAACGATTAATGTCATCTATATTACAAGATGTAACCCCGACACGTTTAGTATACTTAGATGATGTCACCATTCATGGACGGACGCTAACGGATCACTTGAAGAATTTGGTCTTGGTACTTGAAAGGTTGTCGGCAGCTGGCCTCAAACTAAATCTTAAGAAGTGTAAGCTGTTACAGAAGGAAGTGTATTAACTCGGACACGTTATTAATCAAAATGGGGTCAGTAGTGATCCGGAAAAAGTTCGTGAGTTACATGAGTGGCCGATTCCCTGCTCAGCGGAGGAAGTCCGCAAGTTTTTGGGACTTGCAGGATATTATCGGCGATTTGTACACCATTTTGCAGAGGTGGCTGCGCCTTTACATCGTTTAAAAGAGAAAGGGAGGAAGTTGCGTGGTCAGATGGTTGCCAGGGTGTGTTTGACACTTCACGGAAAGCTCTCACATCAGCACCCATTCTGGCATATCCGGATATCTCGAAGGAGGTGGGAGTGTTTATTCTGGATACAGACGCCAGCGAGTTAGGGATAGGAGCAGTGTTATCCCAACAAAACTCATCGGGTTCAGAACACGTTATAGCGTATGGGAGTAGATCCTTGAATAAGTATGGGCGAAACTATTGTACAACGAGGAAGGAAATGTTGTCGCTGGTGTATTTTACGAAACACTTACGCCAGTTCTTGTTAGGGAGACGGTTCATCCTACGAACAGATCACCAGTCTCTCTAGTGGTTGAAGAATTTTGAACAATCCCAAGGACAAGTCGCTCGCTGGCAGAAACCTCTCCAAGAATACGACTTCCAGTGCATCCATCGCCCAGGGAGACAGAACGGGAACGCTGATGCTTCGTCTCGACGGCCGTCGAGGCAACGGGGAGTGCCCCACTTGTACGCCCCTTCGCCTGGCATCGGTGTCACTACAGTCAGTGGATTCAGACAGCTGGAAGAACCTCCAGAGCACTGACCCCGAATTAAAACTGATATACGAACGACTTCCCCAAGGGGCGGGAAGACCTACTAAGAGTGAGATGGTTTCCACAAGCTGTGGAGCGCATTGTATCTGGATGGTATGGTCTCATCTAGTAATATGGGACGGAATATTATATTTTCAGTATGGGCCGCAGTACAACCGACGCATCGTGGTTCCACAGTCTGCCGTGCAAGATGTCATGTCAAGACTGTATCAGGAGTTGGGACATGCTGGACAACGGAAAATGGAAGATGCTATGAATCGGAGATTCTGGCGGCCGCAACAGCGGAGAGATATCAAAAACTTCTGCAACCACTGCACAGAATGCATTCGGTTGGAGAACCCCCACGTGGCTCATCGTGACCCTTACGGCCGATCATCACGGGATATCCAAACTCCATTGTGGGGATGGATATCATTGGGCCTTTGCCAGAAACACCGCGCACAAATCTTTACATTCTGGTACTAGTGGACCACTTCACCAAGTGGTGTGAAGCTGCACCAATTCCTACTACGGATGCAACGACGGTGGTCCGAGCCCTGTTTGATAATTGGATTACGCGTTGGGGTGCCCGGAACAACTTCACTCTGACCGGGGATCAAACTTTGAGAGTTTGATCATGGCGGAAGTCTGTCAGTTTCTCAATATCGAAAATACACGCACAATGGCTTATCACCCCCAAGGAAACGGGCAGGTAGAACGAACCAACCGGTCACTAAAAAGTCTCCTGAAGGCGTTCACAGATAGTTACAGATCACGAGAGTGGGATCGAGCTCTTCCGCGTTGTCTCCTAGCGTACAGAGCGTCCATCCACGCGTCCACACGGCATTCACCGCACTATATGTTAACTGGAAGGGAGTGCAGACTGTCGTTAGACTTGATCGTTCCACATACAGCGAAAAACTCCTCATTGTCCACGGAGTATGCCACCCAGTTGCGACAGGATTTGTTGAAGTCCCACCATCTAGCCAGAGACTATCTGTCAACTGTTCAAAACTACCAGACAGATCACTATCACCTCACGGTAAGAGGATTGCCAGTCCAGCCCGGAGAACAGGTGTATCTACACAGCCCAGATGCCTCGGCAAAACGACACAAAGAGTTGGTGGGCCCATATATTGTCCAGGATATATATAGTGAGACCACATACAGAATCAGCAGAGCGGACTTACCGGAAGGCCAATAATTCACAGTACACTTTCATCGCCTGAAACCAGCCACACAGTGTAGTGCATACATTGGCGACAGTCGGAATGTCTCGGATGTTACTCCTCCGGACGCGGCGGTCTTTTTTGATGTGGCAGTGGAAGGCGGTTTTTCGACAGTGCAAGGTAGCAGTGAGGACACCGCTAATCAATCGGGTGAGCAACGTAACGGTACAGGTCAGTGATCTAGCAAATGATTATCAGCTGATTACTGTTCAGTATTTGTCGTTCCAGATATGCAGACGAGGGACGTTAACGAGCAAACAGGAACAAGACGCGCACCGAAAAATTGCATCTATGGAGACAACAAATTCCCCGAACCCCGTTTGTAATTGACTTAGAGACTGGACTGAAGAGAGAAACAGTTAGGTTGCCCTATGCCCGTTTTGTACCGCACACAACACACATGCTACCCTCGTGACTCGTTGTTCTTGTTGTTCCGGTATTCTGTTCGGTGACTGATTGTTGTGTGTTGGGACCATTCCACGTTCCCTACGGTGATCGTACACTCGTTTTCGTTTCAGCGCGTCCGTGCGCATCGACCATAGTGCTGCCTCTTGTGTATTACAGTATTGTAACGCGCTACCTTAAACCAGCGAGCGCGCGCGAACTGAACATAAGTTGTGTAACGGGACGTGCTGCTGTGTTGTTGGTGCCGTTTTGGTTTACTTTTGTGTAAGTCGTTTGCATGGCTTACTGAGCCTCCGGCCCTCGTTTGTTCCTATCGTTTCCTTTTCAGAACTGCTGTTCGAACCTCTACTTCGAAAGAACGTTGTCCCCCGGTGCATCCACGTTGTCCGAAGGTTGGTCCGCGAAGTCACGGGCTTTCAATGTAGAGTCGGCTGGCCTTCATGTTGCAGTATGATTGCTGCTATTGTTGTTGATTGCATGTAACGGTGTTACTACATGGTTGCCGAAATAATGTATATCTAGAAGTACGGTGATGAAGATACCAGTTGTCATATTGTGGTGGATTGCCAGGTCGGGGGTGCGAGTTTTCGAACGCTCGGCCGAATACCTCAACGTGGGGGGGAGGTATGTTCGAAAACCTGCCGCGATCGGATAAAGGCCAACGTGCGCGACCGGATGAGTCATCGCTTGATTGGATCGGACCAACGGGCGAGGCAGGGCAGGCGAAATACGACAGACGGCCAGATCGGAGGCGTGGTTTTTCCAACATTCAGAGGAACATCTCGACACGATTTTGGGATACGGTCAAGGCCAGCACTGGGTGGATGGCGGACAGCACGAGCAGCCGGACGAGCCAACGCGCAACGGAATCGGACAAACAGCCGAGGAATGGCAAGCGAAAAACCCTCCGATAGAAGGCACCGGTCACGCACGTAAACCGGTTAGAAGTGCACACGACGTGTGAACGGAAACCGGGGGGTGCTGCGGGTTGGAATTGCGACTTATAAACGAGAGAGCGCGCGTTGCATGTGACTAGCGGTTTGGACAATAAAGATTGTGCTTTATTGGACGCCTTCTCGCTACAATATCAGTAATTAAGGGTATTTTTATTTTTAGCCAATAGAATATATTGCGGACCTCAAAACGGTGCTTCAGAATCGTGAATTTTGCACTTTCTGTTCTTGAAGTGTCTTCAGAGGTAAATGGGGTGTGTGGACCTTATTCACGTTAGTGGGACGAGCCGTAGGTCGAAAACGGTTCTGAAGTCCGATGAAGCGAGGTGGCATGGTTCATCGGAAACCTTTTAATTTTATTACCGTAGTACGGAAATTAAGATTCGTGATAGCATATATAGGGGTATGCGACGTTTCCAATGGGTCCGTTTTTGTTAGTACTAACAATTCATTTCTCGAGACACATGTCGCGGATCACGATTTCATGTGGTCCAACGAAATGCCTGTCTGGTTTTGAGCTCTTTCTAAATAGAGCACAATCACCCCTTCCGTCTCCTGATATGCGAGTGCCACCCTACAAATCGCGGACTCACCATTGGCCAGTTGAACGAAGTCAGGAACCTTTTCCAATACGATGCATCAACTGCTGACATTGTGCAGTATGTAGCGGATGTTCACTGAGCGGTTTCCACAACCGCTGACATTGAAAATATCCGCCGCAAGTTGGAGCCTGCAATGCTCAGCGGGTTTGTTATGTCAGAATGGTAATGGATCTTTAGATAACCCCGAGAAGGTGCTGTCGATGACCAGTGCGATAAGTGAGGGGCGCACCATGCAGGCTGAAGACGACAGATACACGCATATCCGCCTTGCACAGCGAACTCAAGCTAAACTATTCCGTCGTTTCCCGCATGTTATGAATGTGGATGATATCCACGGGACAAACGGGCACAAATACGTCATTAAACGCTCCATTACGTTTTCGAAGCTGGAAATTATACCAGTTCCCAGTAACAGATGGCGTGGAACACGGCCGACCCAAGCTGTACAGATACATTCGTGGTATGACGTATATTTCGCATTGCGTCAATGATGTTTGTGATGAATAAGATGGCTGCAAAACTGGGGGCAGCCCGCGCGGTATCTGGCTGCAGTATCATGTTGCGTTACTTCCGTGTAAGTGAGGCCGCTCGTAAGCATGTAAACAGGTAAAATTCGTCCGTCAATTTTGCTGAAATAATAACTCTTTGCAGTCGTTATCTATTTAACCAAATGGCTACGGTGGACGATGATCAAGAGCAATCTGCACCCTTACACCGTGATTCCTAAGTTCAAAATTTACTTGAATATCATCCGCCTAACTGATAAGTTTATGAATTATTTATTATGTCAATAGCTTTCCATCGAGGCCATGTGGGCCATCTGTGCGCAAACCAATATTGTCCACTTCGGCAATCGCACGAATAGTAGGCTGGAGAATACTCACGAACGACTAAAAAAAGGACGCACTTGGTAGGCGCGTAATTTAAACCCGTGAATTTGTCGGTTCTCTTCAATTCAGCCGTTGTTTGCACCTATTCAGCGATTACGAAAAACAGTTTCTGCACACCACCGTTAATGAATGTCGACTTAGACCGGTACGCAAACAGTGCATCGCTTATACACGAGCCGAAAAAAGTGCGAATCATTATAACCCGAAGCGATTATCCCTTTGATATAACTGAAGTAAGTGAGTTCCTTCATACGCGCGTGCACAGTTATGATGCAGATATCAGATTTGGGGAACGAGAGCCTGTTTCCCAAGTATCGTTGCAACGTTAGTGTTTGGAGCTGCGCACCATTCCGCTTCAAGCCCTGGAGTGTCACCAGCTTACCGACGTACCGTCATCAACCATCTTCAAAACCTCTCGCAACCCGGTATCCACGCCACCCTTAAGTCTGTAGCAGATCGCTTTGTCTGGCCTGGAATAAACTCTGAAGTTCGCCAAGACCAACGTTCTAAGGCGCACAGACAAACACGAAACAATTTCGTCAGTCGGTCTCCCGGATGCTAGGTTTTCATACGTCCATTTGGATTTAGTCGGAGCCTCACCGCCCTCACGCAGCTACGTTGACATTTTAACCTGGGTCGGCCGTTTTCCAAGACGGCCGAATGCCACCCGTCTGATGAATTGCTTCTTTGAGGCTGTTGTGAACGTTTTCTTAGATCGTTGAGTGGCTAACTGTGGATGCCCAATAACCACTGTCACGAACCTTGGTTCACACTTCGAGCGCTCAAGATTCGAAGCAATGACGAACGTTCTTTGATGGCGGCGCATGCGCACTCCGGCATACTATCCGTCTCCGAATGGTTTGATTGAACGCTTTTACAGGCAGCATAAAGCTTCCGGTATGGAATGAAGTGCTTCCCCTAGTACAATCAGGTGTTTAAAACACACTGAAGGCTGATTTCCAATGTACCCCTGCAGAATTTGTCAATGGCCGTAGATTGCCTTCACCTGGTGGATTCATTCCCCCTTCTTCCTCAACCTTTTCCGTTCCACTAATTTTAGCTTCCACACTATGTCAATACATGCGGCAGATTCAATTCACACACCCCTCGCGAATAGAATAAGCCAGTGAAAATACACAAGGACTTGACCACTTGTTCACATGTACTCATCCGTTGCAACAACGTAAGACGCTGCGATCACCTTACTGGGGCCCTTTCAAGGTGCTTCGACGAGCGTCGAATCACTTTACGATCAACCGTAATGATCGTCGCGACACCGTTTCCATCGGCCGCTTCAGAGTCGTCTATGTAGACACCGATATCACACGAGTTCCTTCGTAGCCATCCGTAACAGCTCTTGTCCCCATACCGTCCTTTTCGCCAGTCACACCCACGTCACCTGCTCCACACCACACGCGATTATGACGTCACGTCCACTTTCCAGAACGTTTCGTAGACATTGTCTACCATACATATTTTTTTCCTCTCCCGGCAATCTTCTCATTTCAGAAACAAAGAGCACAAAACTCGAAAGATGGAACATTTTTCGCAGTAACACGTGCCGCTTGACTGCTACTGAAAGATTATATGGTGATTTGGTGTATATTCTTGCTCTCCATGTAATCGCTCTTTGCTGCTGCGTTCTAGTTTGCACGCAGGTCTGACTTTGTGACAGTGCGGAAGTCTTAATTCTCATCTTTTTCCTTGAGGTTCGGCGGGGTGGGTGGCCCGCTCCAACAGTGCCACACCAAGGACGCATGGACGATTCCAGATTTTGCGTACAGACTGACCCCTATTCGCCGCTACCAACCTTCTTCAGTGTGGTATACGTAGCAGTTCTGGGATACGCCTGTCTCCTACTTATCTCACAGTAACTTCGGTGCGCTTAACTCCCCTTTGTTTTCTTTGAAGGATTTCAAGCTTAACGCCTCTTGGGTAAAACCCTGATAGAGACACTCTTGATTTGTTAAGTTTCCCAAATACCTCGCTATTTTTCTGCATTGTTGGTATTACCGACACTGTTTGGCTGCAAGTCTGGACTCTCTCGTTTAATCGACTGCCCAAAGTCACAATAAGAATAACTTTCAGTCGCTTGCTAGCTAGTGGTTCGTGCACTGCTTTTTTTCATGCCTTGATCACAGCTTATTCTCTCAGTCTATTTGCGATGAACGTCGTTGTCCAATACATGTCGTTCTAGTTTAATTATCATGGAAAATGGTTATGGTTATAAACGTAGAAACGTACTAGTTCATCACAAGTTTGTTATTCTCTCAAACAGTGGCGATTCGTTAAGTGTTGTCTGAACTTCGTGGATTTCTGGCTGCAACTAGTGTCCGTATGTGCAAGCTCATAACGGTGGGTTTATTAAAGTGGCCACCTTGTGATAATGCCAGCATCCTTTTACGGGCACGCCATGCGAGCCACTTTACTGCAGAAAGGCGTTTAAAAATCCACCAGGCAACAGCACCCAAGCCTTTCTTTAAACACTGCGAAAGCAAGTACATTGTGCGCAACGCAGATTGCGACTTTTATTTGAGTTTTGAAGGTCGGTCGGGGCTTGCGTTGTCATTCTTGATCTTTAGCGGTTGGCGAGCAGTCGTACTAGGTGTTCTCTCACGTCCAATTAATAGCGTCTTCACTGGTTTACAACGAAGTCTGTTACCCATCGTCTTCTCGTTACTCCTTAAGAGTCACGCTAGCACAAGGCTAAGAAAATTTTTGGAGAGAGCTGAAGAGCGAGGAAATGACGTTCCGACAATATGTGGCCTTTCGTACACCACTATATACTTCATAATATCCGTTAATCTTCGCACTCTTCACCTTCCACAAATTCAGAAGTACCCTCAATGTTTAAACCAAGTGAATCGAGGCAACCAGTGATACGAAATTTACGTCCAGGGTTGCGAACCGTGCGTTCTTTCTGCGTTTCTTCCCCGGTGTGAACTTACTTCTGGGGAGCTGGAAACTAACGGACCCAGCCGTCTACTTCTGAAAAACTCCCGATTCGCCTGCGTACAGATTGTCCCCGCTTCAACCTAAAAATCTCTTTAAAGCAAAAATACCGACCGTATCCATTGGATGCCGCATTCTGTGTGATGTAACTCTAAACCAACGCATCTTCACGAACTACTCTGAGTCAGGTCCTTTTGTTTTCATTACGCTTTGGCTTCATTTTAACATTCAAGCTTTCTGTATCACTAAGGTCCACCATAATTATAGTAATAACTGGGGAGACACCTACAGTTTCCCTTGAAATAGTTGGCTGAAACCTAGTGTTCTGGCGGAATTCCGACATACAAGAGCAGTGATGATTAAGAAACCGATGGAAGGTTGATGCTTCCGAAACCGTCTTCGCTGGAACAGGTTGAGTTTTGCAGCCTAAGTGCAGGGCAAAACCAAGAGTACAGAGTAGCATCCGGTTAGACGGAAGTCGGTTTTGAACGTCAAAACCAGGCCAAATACCCCGCCATCTAAAATTGAATGAGCTGACTTGTACCAGTGAAAGCCGTCCTTCCAAGGTCTCCATCTTTCCGTCAAGCCGTTATACCCAGCCGTGCACGCACAAGCCATTTTTTCATGTGTACACCCACTGTTAGGAAGAGAAACTTTTCCCCCAGTTTTCTCCACAACTGCCGAGAAAATAAGTTCCTTCAATCCCATGGATATGAATGCCCGCCGTCTTCTTCAAAATTCAAGCTCGGCGCTCGCCCTGATTATAATACTAATACTAACAATAATAATAATAGTATATTTCTCGATGCATTTGTAAGAAATACTCTCAGGAGAGCGTGATCAACGTAATGATTTTTAAGCATATACCTATTTGAACACCAAATTCGAAAATTGTACAACGAGTCAGCCATGTGAGTGGAGCAACAAAACAGACAAAAGCAGATATTATATGATGGGGAAATTCAAGTTTAGGCAGTAAACTGTGAGCTTCATAGTTCTGAGAACATAGTACCTTGGGTCTGCACAATTCGATAAAATAATTGATTTGTTACGTCAATTAGGACTCCACAAGGTGATCTCTGGCCTGATGCTCAAGGTGGTGCCAAAAACAATGGGTGGAGGTTGGAGAGGGTGTATTGGCGATGAATTTGACCATTATCCCATGTAGGTAGTCCCGAAAAAATGTGCAGAAAATTTTTCCATGATATGGGTGAGGTGGGGACGCATATACTTCCGCGGGGAACGCATGGACTTCTCGACCGGATGTCAGTCTTTGCTCACAATCCTAAGAATTTCGATCACCTGGCGACATGACCAACCATTGCAGAGTTTTAAGTGTCCTGGTGGGGTGGGATGTGTTCTCGCGCGGGATATATCAGTGAAACTAAGAATGGAGAGCGGTATCATGCGCTAAAATGGTTAACGTGAAAATGACTGTGAGCTATGACGAACAATAGAACATGTGATATCCTGGCATAACCTTCTACGTGACGTTAATAGCATTGTATTAATTGATTAAATATATACCACATGCGAACAGCTGTTGTTGAATAACGCGGAATGAGATCGATTATAATCTTAGTAGCACGACCGTTCCCTATGTGTTTCCTGAGCGTTCCCCGAGGGATCCCTGAGTGTTCTAACTAGACACTTTGGAAACACTCGGGGAACCGTGGGAGAAAAATGCGCGCACCCCCATTAAGCGATCTTATCATATGCCGCCCATTATCCATTTTCTTACGGAGCTCAGTAACGTTAAACATGAATCTAATCTCGCACAATGACGACGACGCTACGTTCCATTTCACAAGATACGATGTAGAAGGCACATGAATATTCATGCGTTATATTGAGCGCAATTTTCACAGCAACATCTGTATAACTTTGACGAGTACATAATTAGAATCATAGTGCAAAGATGTCGGTAACGAGGTCGTCAGCTTCTTTCGCTGCCCGCAATCTGGCCTTCCGAATCCACCTTTGAATGATTCCCTTGACGTCCGTGTGCAAAACGCCGGGGTAAGCCTTCTTCGTGATGGATTCTACATTTAACAAGTGATGATTTTTGGTGATCGAACATACCATCGATGGCTGCGGCCAACGGTGAGGAGGCAATGGAGACGCGATTGTTTATTCCACTCCAGTTTCTGGTTTTCGCCACTTCATCCGTCAATAATGTTCTCATAACATTACGAGTGCATTCACCCATGGATGTGTGACCGACACTGCTAAGAAAGGTCACCTGCGTACTGTGAATCGGAAAAGTTAAACATATCAGCTGGGTATATACTTCTGCTTCTTCCAACTTCATATTCAGCAGTTGCATGTCCCCTTTAGACTGCATGGGGAATCGCACGGGGAAGTGTGCAGTGGTTGACGTACCGGGAGCCGCGAGTTGGAATCGCACTGCATTCACTTCCAGCCGTAGGGCATGCAACTCCTTGTGGATTCGGATGTTTTGGAGAACTAAGTTCTCAATTACACATGGTGAACACGGTGATTATTTGTATTGGAGAAGCTTACCTCTTAACTCTTTCACTTCTTTGGCGGTCGTTTTTGCACACTTCCTCACTGTGTGCTGGTGGTGGACTAACGATGGTGGAGCTAAATGCGTACTGATCGATACTTCACTACTGACATACCTGGGACCAATAGTGCTGGAAAAAGAGAGCAGGTTCTCCAGTGACCTCAATGTCCATCGTGGTTGAGATGGAGATCCATGGGACATATTCTCCCATTGTGGTGGTGGTGGAGAATAGCCGATATCGACGCCGTACACTAGAGGCTTTCGTTTCTCTTCCACTTCATACGTGAAGTCAGAACAAACGATGGGTTGTCCGCAAATAAGATCTAACGCGATTTTACTGAACCTCTCGTGCTTGCCACGGCGATCCATTATATCCGTGGCGTCAGACGATGGTATGTCTGACAAATGTCCCAGTATTCCTTGGTATTTGTAAGCCAGTTGCAAGTCATCTAGAAAATGTTAGGAAAATCAAAAGCGCATACCTGTTGCGCGATGCATCTTGAATTTGTATAGATTTGAACCAGTGAGTGCTGTCAGTCCACCCAAGGGCACCTTGTGATGCGTCATGGATGACAATCCCGGCCGGAGCGCAAACCCTGGCTGCGTAATCCACGACCTGTGTACTATGCCCACGCTTCATCATCGAACTCCACAACCCGATACATCTGAAAATGAGAAAGCTCATTAACGCAAGCATTGTGCTGTTGCTCAAGAAAACAGAATTAGATTAAGTAGGATTTATTTTACGGACAAATTTCCAAGTGTGCATTACTAGGTAGAATACAAAACTGTCGGTTAATGGTAGAAGCAGTCCTCCACACTGGATGTGCATATATGGGAAAACAGAAATATGTAGTCTGCTGGAAGGCAACATCTTGTCAAAAAATTCGCAACGGGTTGCAAAAAGCTGTATGCGAATGCGTCTTCCAGAGAAGCCGGTGATCACCGCGGGTAGTCCATCCACCAACAGCACGTTGTTCGGCTTGACGTCACAGTATATTACACGTTCGTGAATGAACCTACACTGTTTTTCCGCTGCTCTAGAAATGAGTGTTGCCTTCGCATCATCCACGAGTGCACTGTCATCTGGCAGCTGTACATTCACCCTTTCCGTTATGCGTCGGAAGATATGCCAAGTGGGCATATTTGGAGATCGTACGAAACCGCACAATGTTCTCATGTATGACTCAAATGGAAACTCCAAATAAGAGTCCAGCAGTCCGTGCAGTCTGACGTCCCCGCACAAGTGACTGACACAGTGGAAGTTGGACACAAGCTCAGATTCACCTTAGATAGCAGCGAACTGGACCAATGTTTTTCGCAACAACGACTCCACGAACTCCACATAGTGCGGACACCACTTTGGGCAGCAAAGTAGGTACATGGAAGCTGAATAGTTTAGGAATTTTTCGTAGAATTTGTCATCTACCACTCCTTTTAAAGCCACTGGGCCGATGTACAATAGGAATTGCCGAAATTCCGTTGCCCTCCAACGGTCGCAGTTCACAGTCGATCAAAGTTTCCTGGGGAACTCACAAGTCAGGGCCACTCTCAGTCTCATCAACCTGCTGTGCAACTGTGTAATCTGCGATGATCCTAGACGGATTTTCCTTTCCGTTGGACCCGCTCTTCATAGGTTCACCAACTGCTTCATCATTCCCAGGCACGCCATGTGCATGTATTCAAGTGGGAAACATGTTATCTCGTCCATATTCAACCTTTCAATAGGTGACTGACCAACGCGGTGTTCTTCTTGCGTCGGGTCTCGAAGTCGTCGTCTGTTCGTAAGCGGTAATTGCTAGGTGGGACCACCATTTTGCGGTTCACGTACAATCCCGGTGCAGTACGCTTTTTGCAACAGTGGTAACCAGTGTGGTTTTTCACCTGACGAAAAAAGCTCTGGCTGGTGCATCACAGACTACGCAATCCAAAACGACTTGCACATAGCGGTTATACGTCGACAGCAACAAGTCTTCTAACACGCTATCTAAATATTCTGCGACATTCACAGGTTTAGAAAGACCGTAGAATAGTCCCACGACGACCACTGGTGTGAAAGGGGATATCAGCCTCCCAAGGATGGGCCGCAGTTGTAAACATGAACCGTTGAAAAGGGTCAAACCATCAATATGCAGCTGGTGTCGCGGAACATTCCCGTTTTCTGTCCATCGCCCACGTACGGCGTGGCCTATGCATTCAGTCAAACCAAAGTGGACGTATTCTACACCTCCGATGAATGTGCATACACACTTCCGTGGTGTTCCCAACAGTGTACGTGCATACAACGGCAGCTGAGGCAACAATTCCCTCAAGTAACTGAGCCTAATGCCGACGGCTTTTAAAGACAGGCTAGCCTCTACAGCAATCGCGCGGACAATTTCTGTGGGTGTCCTCTTCCTCTCGTTCGTACCGACGACGTCGTCTAAAATGATGACGACAGTAGTGTTGAATGAAACTGTCACATACCTGTATCCCGCGACATAAAGATACTCTTTGTCATCACTGCTTGAGTGATCGTCGAAGTGGAAGGCTGAAGAACATAGTCAGTGGGCCTTGCTTCCGTTAAGGAATCTACCATGACGCTTCCCAAGACCGGAGAAGTGGTTGCAAGTGGACGTTGGTCTACGTTTCTTAGTTCACATAGAAAATATCGCCTACCCTGAAAGTGTTGCAAAACTGGAGGATTCAGTAGTCCCTCCTCTGCCATAAAAGCCGTGGGTGTCTTACAGTTGCCTCCAGAACGCTCCTGGCGCGCTAGTTTAGCCAAACGGTAAACGTAAGCACGCGAACAACCCCTCGGTCTTTTCGACTCCTTAGTGCTCATTTTCTACGTAACGAGTTAAGCGGGGTGGCTGAAATTGGTCCTTTGACGCGGTCACCATTAATGCGAAGTGGTTTGATAAAACAAAATTCACATGAGTGGTGTAGGTCTGCTCACACGTTTATGAGTGGCAAAAAAGGTGTGTATTCTTTTTATTAGCCCTCAAACAGGCGAAATGATACAGAGAAACTAGATACAAGGAAGTTCGGTGAGTATTCCTTTTGACACACTCGAAGATCGTTGGGGAAACGACTGTTTCAGTGTGCTACTAGGGCAGCTATTCCTAGTATACGAATATTGCCGATTTTAGATGTCAATTATCTTTGTACAGACGGTATATAGGATGAGAAGAATGTTTGATAATACCGAGAGGTCTATCAGGGTAGAAAAATGAAGAGTTGCGACTCGGGGTTATTGTGCAGTCATGAGACAAACAGGTTGCGTTTTTTGAACGATTTCAGCATGTCCAGCTTCTTCATGGTAGTTCACAACTCAGACAAACAAGCTGTCAATAATTATGGGATAAGAGTGCACCAGGATGATTGGGTTGTTATTAACGGGCATGTATATTGAAACCTATATGTGTTGACTCTAGACATGTTATCTTGTTCGCTGGCAAATCTAAAAGTAAACCATTCATCCTGAAAGAACTAGTTTTGATCGGTTCAAGGGGTGCGTGACTTGACATCACGCAAAACAGGGGGGTTTTTCGTCAGATGTTGTTAGGTCCGTTTTCGAAGATTACGTCCTCAGACGAGAAAAGCTGTAAAATGGACATGACGTTCGTCATTGTTAGAAAAGTTTCTGAGTCTCGTTTGAATTGGTGTATAATCTTACTGGACCTAATCGCATACGGGAGTGTGTTCCAAAGGTAGGAATATTTTACTAGGGAAAAATTTGAACGCAGTTTCCCGGGATTAAAGAGATGCCAAAGTGAAGTCCTTGTTTCTGTGTTGTAAGCTAGTCGCGAAGCTGACGATGAATTTACTGCCATGGAGCAGATTATACATGAGTGAAAGGTTGAGTTTGAGTCACCGTAATCAGGGAGGATCGAGTGCAAGCGTTTGGCAGCGTTCTCTGTTGCTCAGAGAAGATGAATAACCCAATAAGCTTTTCGTGAATGCACGCTGGAGGCTCTCCAGAGTAAGCCCATCAGACTTACGCAGGTGGCCATATATGAACGTGAAGTACTCAGACTGGGGTCGTACACAGTTTATAAAGGTGTAACCGTGCAGCAGGTAGGAAGAACGAGTGTTTAATGTAACCCATAATCCTTCTGGTTTTGACGTCTAGGAACGATATATGTTCTGCGAAGTTGAATGAGTTTGAGTAGCGTAAACCCATGTGACTTACTGAGTTGGCGGTTTATATGTTGTGGTCGTCCAGCTTTATAGAGCCACCTAGTACGTGACAACCATGCACAACAATAGTGGATTTATTGGCTGAAAATTTTATCAGCAAAGTTAGACACCAAATCTCTAATGACATGAGGTCTTCCCGTATATTTTCTAAACATGGATTTAGATTGCCAGTAGGGAATCTGTGAACAAGTTTGATATCATCAGCGAATAGGACTAGTTTGCCATGCTTGATTACTTGACGTATATCGTTCATATATATGAGAAAGAGTAACGGTCCCAGAACACCTCCTTGCATCACCCCACTACTGACTGGTCTGGGCGTTGAGCCATTGTCTCCCATCCTCAGTCTTTGTGTGAGGCCTGTAAGCTATGAAGGGAAGCAGCTAAGCAATGTATCACGTATACCAAAGGATGCTATTTTGAGCAGAAGACGCTTATGAGGCACACACTCGAAAGCCTTTGCCATGTCCAACAGTATAATGATAATCGCCTCACCGGCGTCAGTAGATTCTGTCACATGGTTAAGAAATTCTAGCTGGCATGTCATGCAAGAACGCTTATTGAGAAACCCATGCTGAGTGTGGTTTATAAGGCTTCGTGATAAGAGGAATTCGACCATGCGACATTTTATTATCCTCTTCAACACACCAGAACAAACTGAAGTATGGTTAATGAGACAATATTTGCTGACTTCTTGTCGCGAGCCACTTTTATAGCGGGGCTTCATTGTAGGGTTTTTCCACTGAAGAGGGAAGGAACCTGGTGTTAGAGAAAGTGTATGAATATTAAGCAGAAGTAGAGAGATGTCTTCCCCTCCATATTTTAGATCAACGGGGTGAATGCCCTCAGGACAAGGTAGGTGAGAAGACTTGGTAATAGCTAACTGAGAGCGTATGAGCCCTGCATCAACAGCGATATGGCTTAGAAACGTACTTGTTCTTACAGGTGGAGGTGGGAGCAGTGTCCTTCAATGTCGGAGGAAGCAGTAAAATATGAGTTAAAAACCTCACAAGTTGTTACAGGATCATCTACGGAGGTTTTGTCCTCCAGTGTCACTACTTAGATGACAGGGTCTCTCCCATTATTCCTGCGTCTCATCGACTGCATCAACTGCGAGTTCTTATCCGTGCTTTTAAGCACACGTTCTTCACTCATGTTGAACTTTTTGGTTCTATATTCAACTGCATTGAGCATTTTATGCATTTGTATGATAAAAGAGAAGTCGCATGTTTTCCGGTACCGTGGTTTAGGACTTTTGAGCCTGCCTCACTTCTTTGGAGTGAGACTTATGCCTTCAACGTACAAATTACGGTGTTTTGACTTTTGCGAGGCTAAGATGTTCGAGCAAGACCTGAAGAGTTCAATAAATGCCTCGTTTGCAATACTAAAATCGGAGGTAAGAAAAAAAGTGTTCCATTCCAGAGAACTCAGCAGTGTGGTGAACACGTTCCAGCCGACGAATTTAGTTTGACGGTAGTGTATCACGGTCGACTATTTAACAGCTTTCAGGTCAAACATTAAATTCACTATGTTGTGATCACTTCCTGGAAATTGTTCCAAGACGGATACAGTGGCAGATGAGGTCTAAGGTGTGTTCTTTTCTAGTAGGCGCTAAAACATGTTGGCGCCATCCATTTATTTGGACACATGCAAGGAACTCAGCTTGACTTGCGAGGGCAGTGAAAGAGGTCCACGGGATATTGGACATGTCAAAGTCTCCGCCAACTATTTTGTACTGCGATGGTGAGGTTGATACATGGTTCAGTCAGTTAATAAGGTTCGCCAAGTCGTCCTGAGTGGCGTTAGGTGGTCTGTAGACACATCCTAAGAGTAGTTCACAAGGTCCAGTCGACACTAGCAGCCACAAGAAGTCATCTATCATACCAAGACATGGTTCATCGAGTATGGTTGCAGAATATTGCTCCCTTAGGTTGACTAGACATCCTTAACCTCGTCCTACACTACGATTTCTGCGGAACATGTGATAACCTATATGGTTTAGTTGTGTGGCTGGAGTCTCAGGGGTGCACCGAGCTTCAGTTACTAGAGGTACTCCCAACGCTCGGCACGCTGTTGGAACTGTCAAGATCTACTGTTAGATCAATTAGGTCAGCGGATTTGTTCTCTTTAACTGAGTTAACATTGTCGGTAGGGTCGCTGGTGCATTCGAGAGTGGTTCAACTGAGCGATACCGCGCGATCTTTGGAACCAAGTTTGTCATCTTTGGATATCGTTGTACCTTGTTTCGATGTGTCCTGGATCAAATGGTTAGAGACGGAGACGGAGGTTCTGCCCTGTAAGAGTTTTTGACATTCTCTTTCAAGGGGCGTTCTGTCCTTCATAATTTTTAACAGTTTAAGGAAGGTTTTAGACTTAATAATGCCCTGGCTATGTATGAACTGTTTTGCATTCGCCTCGCTATGGAATTTGAATAATAGCGGGCAGCACAACTTTTTGCCTTCCTACGAAAAAGGATGCAGGTATATGATGTTGGGTCTATTCTAGTAACCTTTGACAGTATCGTTCAATGCCTTCTAGGTGCAGCTTATCTGGCATATTGAATACAATGGCATCGTTTGGACAACGCATCCGTTTTGTGATTTCTGTTACCAATGAGTTGATGAGCATACTTGCGTTCCGAATGTTATCCATCTTGGGACTTTCGGGCACTTTGAGAATGTAGGACAAAAAGATGTGATTCTCCTTCAGGGAATCAAGTGCAGTATGAATTCTCCCTAAATCGGCGAGTTCTGCTTCTAGCTCAGACACTTTAACAAATAAACCCGCCAATACACTATCTACAGGAACACAACAGGTTTTAGTCTGACGGGTGGGAACCACCAGATTGTCCTCACTCCCTTTAACGGCAGCAACCTTAGGAGAGCCTACATAAGTTCTGGACTTAGAACCTTTGCCTTCAGGGCAATCAACAGCGGCTTTAGAGCTCAATATTGTGGCTTTGGCGCCAGCGGATCTTGTGTGACGAGTGATTTTGGCCACCAGTTTTGTAAATATAATTATATTTTCGGACAGACTTGGACGTAAGTGGAATGTGACCAGATTATACAGAATAATAGCAACACGGATGACAATTATGAGGGGAACTTCAAATAAAATATTCACGCAGTAATCACTTGCCCTTTTCAAAACGCGCGCTAGGTGGTCTAGCTCCTAGGCCACAGCAGCTCCACGCTACTGTTTTTCTTCTTTGTTGTGGCTTTTGAAGTGCTAGATTTTGGTTCCGACACAAGCCGTCTGGTTTTCTGTCTTGCTGGAATATCGCTGCGCTTCTTCCGCGATCGAGACGATTTTCGTGGTCTTTGCGTTCGCTCTCATATTTTTTCCAGAGAATCTTGGAACTTACAAACACTGTATCAAAGGCGGTGCAATCGCGAATTATAGAGACAAGTATAAAACGATCCCC
Organism: Paragonimus westermani; assembly: GCA_008508345.1. NCBI lineage: Eukaryota > Metazoa > Platyhelminthes > Trematoda > Plagiorchiida > Troglotrematidae > Paragonimus > Paragonimus westermani. Next base: position 20,161 of record QNGE01004630.1, read on the forward strand.
CTGTGAAAAAGTCTGTTCGTTTTCTCCAGTTTAGTGAGTTTATTGGGTGATGGACGGAAGTCGAAACCGATAGCTTTTGGTTGTCCCACTTCTCTGGGCGAGAAATCCCTGTATCAGGGAGAAATTTATACGTCGCAACATTTCTTGTCTTTATTAGAAGGCCAAAATGGAGAACAAATAAACGCGTGCTTACTGATATCATACACTTAAGCCTAGAGCTAGATGAATACGCATAATTAGGTGTCGGCCAATCAACAGAAAAATGTACACATGAGACTGTGTGCAGAGTTAGAGCTAGTTCGTACAGACAAGTAGTTTTTATGATGCTTATGTTTACAATTTCGAAGCCGCACTCCAGCTGCACATCAGCTGCTTCCTTTTATTCAAAAATGCACAACTTCATGAAAACAGTGCGTCAAATGGGCACAAGTGCAAAAACCGAGTGCCGTTGTCTACGCGTCTGGCCTAATTCATCTAGGATGTCGGCCGAATTGTGCCTCCGTATTATCAGCAGGCAGAACGATAAGTGGTAGGAGATCTGGCAGAACACCGTATATGACATTCTTGAGAGTACCTCAACCACAGTTAGTGGGAAAGTCCACGGATAACACAGAAGAACCACGTCTTCCGGGCTTGTGTTAACAGACACTGACTGGGGCGCTGAAATCAACGGTGTGCGAGCGACCGTCAACGGTGATTCCACCAAGCAATTTCTGTTCAGGGCGAAACTCTCCCATATTGACTGTGTTATTCATCTGCCTCGCCTTCATACTCTATAAAAACAAACCGCTGATTCACAGCTTTGCTCAGGGGGAATTCAAGTGAACAGCGACACTAATACTGCGAGCACCTGTTATAATTAACGGAAGCTTGCGTATGATTCCAGGCTACTAAGAGTGCCCAAGCATGTGGGCGGTAAAGACCCCAGTATTTTGAACATGACAGATAGAACATGAAAACTGGTAGATGCAAACATTCCGTATTGACTCATCAGTACCAAACTGACAATAACATGGGTGAGCTTTTTTAAAAACAATCGATTTGAGGGGTGGAAAATCAATAAGCGAGTTAGGATAAGACATCAAGTCCAGGGAAGGGTCAGGTTCACGAACAGTTGTTTCTGATCACGGAGAGCTGGTTTGAGCCGATTACTTGCAACTGCTTCAGCGAACCGTAAGAATCTCGTATTGGAATGGCGCAACAGGATTTTGAATGCACAAGATGGATAGATAGCATGACTGATGGTCAAGACGTGCCTAGCGACTGAGGAAACAGGCTGTTTATGTGTTTCAGAAACATTACCATTCTCCGGTAACACGGACTTCTGTACCCAATTCGGTAAATGTTCCTTCATTCTGGAGCTCAAGCATCTCTCGGTTCTGCCTATGTAACTTTCTCCGCAGTTATACACAAATTGGTAAACACAATGTGAAATGGCGCCGATAGGCAAACCTCCTTTGATTGAAGGCAATGGTGGTTTCTGAGTCCGAGCGATTACACGGAGTTCAGCTGCATTAACTGTTCGTTTAATTGAATTTCTTAATCGCTGTGCTGTTTGCTGCATGAAAAAGATCACTCTTAAAGAGTAGCTCTATGTAGACTCTCTTTTTCTGTACAGTGAACACCTTTTCAGATTTTAATTTTCGTCTACTGTGCCTATCTATGAAACTTCTGGGGTAACCATTTGATTGTAGGACACACGTAATCAGATCTAGTTCCTGTGCGAGGCTGTCGGGCGTACAGATTCACCTTGCTCGTGTGAACAGAGTATTTACTAGTGCTCGTTTGTGTCGGATTGGTGTGGAGCTGCTAAAGTTAAGGTATTGACCTGACCATGTGGGTTTCCTATACACGGTTCTTCTAACCGAGCCATCTTCCCGACGACTTATTAGGATATCTAGAAATGGCATGCAGTGGCCGACCTCAAATTCACATGTGACCTTTAGATTAGGATGGCAACTATTTGAACGTTGCACCAGGTTATCTATCATCTGTTAAGATCGACTGAAAATTAAGGTGTCATCGACATAACGTTTGTATTATGACAAGTTTTCAATCTCCGTAGATAGCTGTTGCTCAATTTTTAGCATGAAAATGTCTGCTATGATGGGACCTAGTGGACTTCCCATGGCTACTCCGTCTATTTGACGGTAGGACTGTTCAAGGAAACGGAAACTGACATTCTCAGCACAGAGCAGCAAAGTTTCTTTCAATTTGTCGGTGGGAAGTGGCAACGAAGTGTGACTCTTTTCAACGAGTTCACATGTGTAGTCAATCGTTTCATGCAGTGGGACATTTGTGAAAAGTGACTGAACATCTATAGAGCACATCAGTTCATTGGCAAGATTGATTCTGTCCAGGTCACTGATCAATTCGAAGGAATTGTTAGTGGAGTATTCCTGAAATTTCGGTTTTACTGGGGTTAGAATAATGATCAACCAGCGTGCTAATTTGTGGTAAGGTGAGTTTGTCATTGCTAAAATTGGCCTAAGTGGCATTCCAGATTTGTGAGTCTTTGGTAGGCCGTAAAGTTGAGGCGTTGACGATCCGCACGGATTAAGAGACTTATACGTTACTTCGTCAATAATCCGCAACTGCAAGAGCAGCTGAAGATGTCGTCCTATGCGGTCCTCTATTTCGCCAATGCTGTCCACTCTTTCTATTCGTCGAAACTTTGTTTGATCATGCAATAGTGATAACATCTTCTGTACATACACATCCTTGTCTAGAATGACGGTGCCAGAACCCTTATCAGGCTTAAGTATAACCACGTTTTTCAACTTAAGCTCTCTTAATGATTGCAGGTGTTGCCTCGTGATAGCACACCGACTATTAATTGGAGTCCTGATAAAGCCATGCGCTATATCGGTGAACTTAGTCTTTAACCGACCTAGATTGTCAGCACTAATTGTTCGAAGATCAGATAACTGATCAATAAGTTTCTCAAAACTGGGCTCCAACACAAATACGATCAGCCTTGTGTGATGGTATTTTATAATCAAGACCTAAGGCTAACGGTTCTGATTGCATCGAATCCAACTGTGTTGAAGAACAGTTCAGCACACACTTACCAGAATCCGGCGGAATTGGTTCTTCACCGTGCTTTGTACGTGACTTCCGCAACCGATTGATATAAGTCCTCTTCGTACGATCGATAATTTTCTTACAGAATAGTGTGAAGAGGATACGAGAGCAAAGTGTCAAATTTTCGACGACGGATAAAAGGCGGCAATGTGTCCGACGCAAATCAGCATTTGAGCAGTCTCAATGTGAGCAGTCGCAATACGTTTGAGTTTATTGTTGGTCACCTTCAGTTTGTTCTTTCTTAGGAGCCGGAGGAACTGATAAGGATATCGACCTTGCTGTGTGCATTCATTGAGAAAATATATTTTCACAAGTTCACGAGCAATCTTGCATCTCAAACTGGCCACACGACGCAGCAATCGGCAAGTCTCAGCGGGAAATTTGAAACAGTTGGTTCCCTCGAGCGGTTTGAACGAAACAGATAGAACATGAAAACTGGTAGATGCAAACATTTCGTATTGACTCATCAGTACCAAACTCACAATAACATGGGTGGGTTTTTTTAGAACAATCGATTTGAGGGGCGGAAAATCAATAAGCGAATTAGGATAAGACATTAAGTCCAGGAAAGGGTCAGGTTCACGAACAGTTGTTTCTGAACACAGAGAACTGGTTTGAGCCATGTAAGTTTGGTACTGATGAGTCAATACGAAATGCTTGCATCTACCATTTTTCATGTTCTATTTTCTTCGTTCAAACTGCTCGAGGGAACCAATTGTTTCAAACCCAAATATTTGCCAGACTTGGCGGCTTGAAAGAACGATCGTGGTAAACGGGGTGGGTGGATATAAATAAGACATTTCACGCGAACAACTTCGGATACCTCCCGGTGACTTACTCCTGGGGAGGACGGATGAAGCTTGTCTGCATACGACCATATATCCTGGTTCATGACGTAACAGGATGCACGGTTTCACCAGGTGGGCTTTACAAGATACAATGACACAAATGCTTGAATTTCTTGGAAGTGGTGAGATAGCCGAGTTTGGATATGCACTGGATGTAACACTCCCATCTTATGCCTGCTACCATAATCCGTTTCAACACTACATTAAGTTTTCCGAAGGCACCACAATTTTTCATTCATTACTAGTGACAGCAAAATCGCAAGTCTATGTTGTAAGTCGGAATGTGGCGAATTTCTGTAACATTCAAATGCACAGCCAACAAACTCAAGACTCACGCTGTTCCAAAGGTCAATAACTCCATAAATAAAAAATTTACTACCCAGAGAATTTGAGGAGATGGTATGCTTTCTGGTATGCCTGTATCGGCCCCTACCATCCACTATGACGAAGAATTGTTCTATTAGACCTGCACCGTGAAAACTAAAACGTCCAAAAATCGCCGACACAGACCACGAAGTATGGCCAAGACGCGTGAGCGATATTTCTCAAGGCCGTGACCAGTTTGGTAGCCATACGCTGAGAGCTATCAACACCGGATAGGTATTTTTGGCTAGAATACCTAGGTAGTGGTCTGATATCAACTGTACGAGATGTTCGAAAGACTTTTGGTTTGTGTGGAAAAAAGTACGCTCAATCCGTCTGGAAGTAGCTCGTTCTGTTTTTGCTGCCATTTCTTAAAGATAGGCGAGAGGTCAGCAGGAAAAACTTCGGGTGACGCATGCTCTCTTCGGAACGATTTCCTTGATGTTTGCTGTGTTGGCTGCACTATGAATCGCAAAGGCGTTGTCAACTCTCGGCAATCGACATTTGTGTTCATTCACCGTGATCTAGGAGGGGACTTTAATAGACCGACCAGAGCTTACTCGCGTCAAGACCAATCTGCAAAACACTAAAAATCTTATCATTCCAGAATATTGAATTGTCTGTCCGTAGAATTGAGTCGCTAGAAATAGTGGGGCAGAGGATTTAGCGCTGGCCATTAAGAAGCTTCCGCGTTCACTAGATAAAGTAATGAGAAGTGTTGTTTAGCTTCCACCCTAAAAGTTCTACTGGTAAAAAATAATGCGATTCGACGAAGAACATTGCCTTAGATAACATAAGCTTCCAAAATGTGCCTGAGTAGGTCATTTGGTGCGCAGTCATAAGTCTTGGGGAAACCGAATAAGATAGTGTCTAAGATGAGATCACTGTCTTTGAGGAAAAGCATATTTATCTTGTGAGACCGGCTAGCAGGGAGGGAGGGAAACAGGCTATTTCGTGAGAAGTGCCCAAGAATGGCGAGCTTCAATGAGCACTTTGTTTTCTCGTACGGAACGCTGGTAGGGTTGGTTGGTTTCGGTTTTTCGAAAAGGGTCATCCGCCCACCCTGAAGACGTGCATCACCGTAGTCTCTTTCCATGCACCAGTGAGAATGACGATTCGAATTGTCCACTTAAACAGCCTGTAGAGGGGTTTTACCTTTTTTGCCTTTTGGGAACGATAAGCCAAAGAAAATATGTGGCATTGTGAGGCCACCAATAGAAATGAACGATGGGGCGGGTCAAAAAATGTCTGTTAGTTGGTGAGAATTGACTTCCACAGATTTCTCTGGTTCTTAATTCGTGGGAAGAGCTGTTTTGCGGGGCTGTTCAACAGACTTCGGCAAGTAACACACTAGGTAGCTGTTAGGTGACCCCTGGGTCCCCAACACTTGTACCCGGGAATGGAGGGCACAACACTGGGCTGAAGTCTACGTGAACGGTATTCTTGCTTTCTACCTCAGGTACATGTATCTAAATTGGGTCGAGGGTAGTTACTAAACTTGTCATCAAATGTAGCTCATAACCTGACTTGATGTGGGGTTTAGTTGCAGCATGCTGCTGAACCTCTTCTTATCTTGCAAGAACTGATCAATAGATATGTCCCTGGCGTTAACAGATTCCAGAGTGGGCCTTCCGAATCACTGCCTCGGGAATGAACGTAGGTTACGTTGTCAAAAGGTCGAGTGAATTTTGGTGAAGTTGGCACGCAACATGCTTGCGAATGCGAGGCATTTAACATATGAGGGAGTATATATCAAAGCTTTGAAACTCGGTTTGGTTGGAGACGCGGGACGTAACCTATAAAAAATCATTTCCTCTCTGGGATCTCTCCTTAATTTTTACCGCAGCTTCTTGAATAGTTGAAGTCAGGAGGGCTAGTGCCTTCTTGGTGATTGAAAAACCAGGGCGGGCAGGGGTTATTCACTCGCTGAAGGGCTACGGCTCCAGTTTCCTTCCAGATAAATTCCTCTTGTACACACCCATTGTATACAAAATAGGAGAAATTGAGGGTGATCGGGTTAGCCGTCCAGAATTCACAGCTAGATACATTTTACATTGATTCATTTAGCGTAGTGTGCCTGCTCAGCCAACTAAGAGGTAGTGTTGTGGTAGTTTCCATACCCACACCTCGAACAGGATATGTGATCTCCTTCAACGCTAACTGATCAACATTGGCCCTAGGTGGGGCCAGTGTGCCTGAAATGTTACCATTTGTGGCGAGACATATATATTTGTGAAGACATTTCTTGTTCGCAAGGGCTGAAAATGCTCGCTGCCCCGGTGGATGTCTGCTAAATTCCACACCTGTTTAAAACCACGCGGGTCATCATAAGCAACTAAAAAAGTACGGAATGAGCACAGTTTCCGGCATTTCTACGTGTGAATATGACAAATCTTGATTAGCTCATGAGCAGCAGGGATTTTCTTCAAAAAGGTTAGCTGTCGCCTACAACTGATGGCAGCCGTCGAATTATAATAGACTGTGCCCATATGAGGCTGGCTGGAAAGCCAAATGGAATACAAGAACCCCGATCAGCAGGCAGTGAATTCTAAATTGAATGAAAATGCAAACAGGATTACTTATTAAAGCGATACGTGATACATTGTTAGATATCGTGCCAACATAAGATAACCTATGGCGCTCGATGAAAAGTGTAACAGGACGAGCGCCCACAAAAACTTGAACCTGACCTACAACGTCGCAACAGGTTACTCGGATTTGCGACATCAGTGAGACCTTAGGGTGGACAACCAAGTTTGTGCAAGACGAAGATCACATTCAAGAGCATTCCACAAAACCGTGAGCAAGACCATTTCAAGCACCCACAACGTGGCTTCGGAAAATGGAGAAGCCCTCAACGTCTAGCTGAAGGCCCTGATAACGTCATGAGATTGGTTTTTTAACAAGGTGGCAGCTTCTAAAGAAGACGATCTCCGCATGCTCTTTGACGGCAATATGTTGGGAGACCGCACACCTTTACAGTTGCTTTATCGGATGAATCAGCTGTCAGAAAATCAGTGTCAACAAACCGGTGTTGCGCAAATCGTGGCTTTAGGAACTTTCATTCGGTCTCCGCTACAATGGCCACTTTAAAGAAAGAAAAAACATTGATTAAACTAGCAGAGTTTGATGAACAGGTGCATCAAAATTATAATTCTTAGCAAACAGCCCAAGTGCAAGTGCCTTGCGGCCGACACCCTCTCCTACAAGATGTCTCAAACCCGAGGCATGGTGCCTATGTTTGCAAACAATGCTTTGAGTATTGGTGCAAAGACACACAGTGCGGAGACACTCATACTCCACCTCTCCTGTAGGTAAGAACAATGTCTTTCTAGCCCTCATGGCCACTGAACCAGATTAAGCTGAGGGTGAGTAGGCGTCAGTAATGAAAACCGGCAAGCATCTTACCTGTCCATTGTTCTCTACCCGCTCCTCGTTTATTAGTGGCAACCTGCCAGTTCCTACTCACTTAGAGGATAGTCGCTGATGTTCACTAGTGGGCAGAGGGAGATCCCAGATTGTTGGTCACTGCCATTCGGTTAATATCTTGCTGCAGTTGACATCCTTTCGTTGGTGACTGATTAGCTTGATATCATTCACAAACAAAAAACAATCCGAGTCTGGTCCCACCGACAAATCATCAACATTAATAGAGAAAAGCAGCGGGCCCAATACTGTGTCTTGGGAGACTCCACTGAGTAGAAGACCAACACTGCACACAGTATTAAGAATTCGTGTTCGCAGTCTGTCCTGTTGAAGAATATTCAATTAAGTATGAAACCCACGGAAAATGCCATAGGCTGACAGTTTTGCTGCCAGAGGAGAGCGAATAACAGGGTGAAAGGTTTACTTGAAATCAAAATAACGAATGTCCACGCACCTACCCTTATCCAGAGCGTCGTTAATATTGTCACGGCAAGTAAGGAGGTTTGTAAGGCACGAACTGCTCTTAAAAAACCGTGTTGCGCATGCCTGATCAGCCTGTACTCTGTAAACTAGTCGCCCACTCGTTTCCTATAATCCTCGGAACTTTATACAGTAAGATCTTAAGGCTCACTCGACGAAACTTGGAGACGCGCCCCTTATATCTCTTTCTAAATAAACACATGACAACTAACGGTACTGCCATTAGTTTTAACGCCTCTAGGCGTAGATTATCTGGCCGTGCCACCTTGTTAACCTGAAGCACCGCAAGTTATCTCCAGCATCCTTTTTGTGACATTTTTCATACCACAGCTAAATTTCACAGCCATGTTAGGTTCTGAAAGACCTTAACCCATCTTGTGCACAAAACGAAAAATTCCTTGGACAGTTCCATAATCTGTCCATCCCCCTCCAGTATCGATACCACTGCCTTAATGACCATTCCTACCTGTTCGCTTACTGTCACCAGCGCTTGCGCACAATAATAAAAACACTTGGGGTTCTGCTCAACAGTTTCAGCTGGGTTCACCTCATACTGTTCGCTCGCCAATCCACCCTCTTTGTTGACCGCATTTCCCTTTTGTACATTGTAGTTTCCACTTTCCGGGTTTATGCGACACCTGGTCCAGTTTCATGGTTCAGTTGTGATTAGCTTTCGCACCACTCCCCTGTACCATGGTCTGCAATCCATCTTTGTCCGTTTTGTTCGTGACGCTTGTTCTTCCGTTACGCTCGAGACGTTGCCCCTACTTTGGAGCCACATCTCCGTCCTGCACAGTCCACGACTTTTGCGTGCCTGTTTATTTGACATCTGTCTACTTTCCAATACTTCGTGGAAATTTTGGATTTGAAAGCGCACACTTCACTGAAACTTCAAGTGTGGCTACTACGAGATCGTTCCTTTTCAGGGTTGGAGGAGAGCTCACCACCTCATGTCCCACTCGTACGGAGTAATTACTCGGCTCAGGAAGGATAGACGTATGGACGTATATGCTAATGTGCCGCCGGATCATGCAGCGTGTTTGGCAGATTCCGAATGAACTTGCACGTTCCACCTATCCATTCCACACTCCAGTCGAACTCATGTGCGTTTAGGACCTCTACAACAACCCACTTGCACTTGTTGAATATAGCTTTTGTGAGATAAAGAAAGCCCGCTTCCTCGTCAACGGACGCTTGAAAGCTCAGATACACACAACACGCGTAGGGTAGTTTTTGAGCTGAATGTCAAAACCAACTATTTGTGTGTTGCGTGCGCACTTAAAGTCATCTTCAAGTGTGTGCCTGACCCCATTTTAAACAACCACCAAGTAATCTCCTCTCGTGTCGCCACTCCTGTCGCTCCTATGGGCAACACGACCCTTAATCTCTACTTCGCTCCACCTGTTGAGCCATATCTCAGCAGTGCCTACGGCATACATGCCTGCAATGGATCCGCTAGCTTCTTCCACCTTGTTCCGTAGAGTACACACATTCAGATGTCGTTAGTTGAACCGGTTGGTTCGCGGGGTTTCCAGTGAATGTCTTAGTCCCTCGGGCGGAGTATCCAGGAGATTGCCCCGTTTTTGGGACCAAAGGTTGGATCGCCTGTTTATTGGTTCCCCAGATCTATGAGTTATTACTTACACAACCGTGAGTGTTTTGCGCGTACTTGTACTAATTAAATGTGTTGATGGCAAGCTCGGCAACATTTGTTCCAGACGGAGTAGCACTACCATTTTATGACCAACTTACCTCTGGCCGGTGCACGATTCTCAGATCTACTCCCTCGGACATGCGACTCGGTGTTGAACCTTGTCCGTATGCGTGCCATCGCTAGTCAAGTGGTGTCTTCCAGTCAACATTTCTAGGTGCACGTTTCCATGACGTGACGAACCCGCTAGCTGCCCATTTGGGCACCATTCCTTGCATGGCGGGCTGAAGATCCTCCAATATTTGATGCCCAGCTTCTGCCCTCATGAGACTGAGTTCAAGCATTCCACACTCACTGCGGGCCCTCATATACCTAAATCCGGAATTCCTAATCACTGGTGTCATGTGTTCTCTCTCACCTCGCCCTGCGGCGAGAACTTCACTCAGTGGCGTTCTCACCACTTTTTACTTCGATGTCCCAACCAATTCGCTTCCCTCTCCTTCCACTTCATTGTTCACTTCGAGTGAATGAGGTCCGCTTACTCCAGATTCCCTGGCTGATGTCACAATGAGTGCCAGATCCGGCGCCGCAGTTTTAACGCGAGCTATAGTGTGTAGAGGATTCAAGAATTCATCCATTGGCACACATCTTCGCGTTGCGACTTAAGCAGAAGGTAAAATGTATTCTACCGTCAAACTCTCAACCGCTGGTGTTTTTAATCATCCGCAGCAAACACTGACTTCCATACCGAATATTTTGTCCATCAAAGTCTAAGATGTCTGATGTGCTGATAATAGGCAACATGATAGTCCCATGGACTTCTTTCGCACGGTACGGTGGCCATCTATCCGGTTATCCTGGAAACTCATGCAGAAGCGGTATAAGTATCCTGTTGTTTTTCGCGTCTTGATACTCACACTGCCCCATTCAGTGGACCGTCTTTCATTCAGACCCTCGGAGTCATCCGTTATTCCGGGGGTCCAATTTGGCCCCGTATTTGTCTCATTACCTGTATATATTGAAGAAAAACTTTCCGCTTCACGGAATCTATAGCTCCACAGTTGTGAATACCAGCAAGCTATGGGCTTGTGGTGGCATGTGGCAGGCGACTGCTTCCGGTTTCAGACCAGCCGCTCTCACACCGGTTAAACGATGGGAGGAATATTGAGTCTCATGGCTTCGTTGTACGATCCCTCGGGGATAGTGGCAACAAGGTGATCGCTGGCTTGCAGGTTTCTCTAAGGCCTTTGTCAACAAGGCGTCGGTTGGGACTCCAATATAAGGGAGTATGATTGGGGGCGTTGGGAATGTTGGCTGAATGACATCGAATCCACAGACATCGTGGCAATGCCCAAATGAATTGTTCGTGGATATTCGTCAACAAACGTTGTCCAGTTGAATGTGCCCTGTGATGATTCGGAAGTCGGTTAAAGAGCAGTGGGCTATCTAATGGCGTTTGCCTCAGATTATAGTATTCGGTGCGGCTTTCTAATGGGAAAATCTAGGGTGACCCCAAAGAAGGCAGTTAGGATACCAGGGTTGGAGTTCACGGCGGCTGTTCTATCGTCCATGCAGATGTGTTTCCCGATTCGAGAGTTGAAAATCCCCATAAGTAATGTTGTATTGTGGGCAGATTATTCACTAGTGCTGCATTGCTTGCAGATCATTTTATCGCGCTTCGCACCTTTCGTTGCCACTTGTGTAGTGCTTATCTACAACCTCACTTCCGTCTCTCAGTGGAGGTATGTGCCTTCAGAGTTCAATCCGTTTAGAGGAGTGTCACAGGCTTTGACCAAACAGATGAACCACTGGCTGCGGGTCCGAACCTTGTGTTGTTTCCGAAACACCAATGGCTGAAAATGCTAAGTTTGTCCTGCTCACTGAAGGAAAACCCCGAGATTAGGCGCACTCATACGGTTGCTACGAAATCGGACTTCGATTTTCTACTGGACCAGCTGGTGCCAATGTATTCTAGTTTGACTAAGTTACTGCGGGCCGTTGTTTTGTTATCACATTGTGGCAACCTTGTGTCCGTGGTGGTGTGCGCTAGACAAAGTGCTCCAATCAGAGTAGGAACCCTTCGCTCGTGTGATATCGATGTCTTTTTTCTCGAACTAATAAAGTTAGTGTAACAGCGTGAGTTCTCCAAGGAACTTAGGGTCCCGGGATCGTCCACCATGTATCCTCGAACGGTGAGTAGACTTAAAAGATTGCGGTCGACGTCGGTAGATGGAGAACTGCATCTTGGCTGTAGAATTCTACTAAAGAATGGAGACGGTGTGGAGCTGGTTATCATTCCTTGTTGCAAGCCTCCTGATACGTCACTACCACGAACACGAAGGGTACATATGTGATTCGCAAGTGCTTGCCAGCATTCGAGGACGGTTTTGGATTTTATAGGGTATGGCGGCCGTTAAACGTTAAGTGAGTGTTGTCGCTGTAGAACGGTTTATACTGAGCGGTGCACTCAAACGATGGCGCGAATCCCATCGATGAGAGCGTCGACCGGTGGTTGCCAATTCAGGTATTGTGGGGTGGATTGTTTCGGTCAATTCAAGGTACGTGTCAGAAGGAGCGAGCTCAAACATTATTGCTGAATATATCACCTATTTGCATACCCAGGTCATTCACATCGAATTGGCTCATCAAATGTCTACGGACTTTTTCTAATGGCCCTGGTGCGACCTTTGGGAAGGTGGGGCAAGCCGGACGCCATTTACACTGACAACAGTTCCAAGTTTGTTGGAGCCGACTTGGAGCCAAAACAAATGCCACGACAGTTGGACCAGTGTGTGTTTGCAGACAGTTTGCTGAATCAAGGAACTGACTGGTATTTTAATCCTCCGGATGAAAATCAGCGGGGAGGAGCTTGGGAAGGAATGATTCGAATAGTAAGATGAGTACTCTCATCGGTAGCGCAACAGGTAATCTGTGAAGAGTCACTTACCACCTATATGGTGGAAGTTGAAAGAATAGTCAACGATTAGCCCCTCTTGCCTATTTGTGATGACTCGGATAATCCCCAGGTGCTTCTCCCTAATGCTTTGCTCTTGTAGCACTCAAATGTGGGCCTAATTACCGAAGAGGTGACATTACGTGAACGTTACACCAAGGGCTGGGGACAGGCACAGCACTTATCTGATGTGATTTGGAGGAAATGGTGGCGTTAACACCCAGCCCAGTTGCAGACTGCGCCTATATGGTTAAAGTCTTTGCGTGATCTTCAGACGACAGATGTAGTTCTTCTCCACGAAAGGGCCTCCAAAGTTTTTTTGGTGTTTGCAGTCATCGACGCATTCCCTGATGACGAATGACATGTACACCAGGTGTCAGTGGGAATTTCAGGTGGCACTGCAAGACGGGAAATCGGATCATATTGCCTACCAAAGGCCTCTTCAGAGTAACATCAGGTTGCTGCGGATAAAACAACAGATGCGCATAACTCCGTCAACTCGGTCGTTGCTACTTTTCACATTTCCACCTTGAGTTTGGAATACCAACCGGTTTTCGGGGCCCAGTGTTGATATTTTTGAGAGGAGATGCGCGGTTTCGAGACCGCCTGGCTTTGGATGACGTAGAAAGGTTACCATACACTTTGATCTCTTCCCCAAATAAACTGCATTATTCATCCATGTTCTTACATCAGCTGATGGTACCGTCTCCATTACCCTCATTCAGTCCAGGCCATGTAATCTTGTGAATGCCGAAGTTGGACATTTTGCTTATATATTTTTTTCCTGAGTAGCTTATGATCCTCGTCGTTTCTCCATGCACGAATAGTCGTTTGCCTTGACCCACCCAATGACCATTTGTTTGGGCGAGCTCAGCCCCGCTCCATCGTTCGCCGTTGTTGACCGGTGCCTGGTTGTCGATTTGTTAGACATGAACTTTCTTTGTCTGGTTTCTGAGGATTTCACATTCGAGGTGGGAGATTCAACTTCCTTGCACATTGATTTGGTTAGCATCGAATCAAATCCAATTATTACGAGCACCTCCTTGTTAACCGTTTCTAGGATGGATTATTTCTGTCGCTGGTCATTAAGAAAAGGCACCTACTGTATCAACAGATTAAGCGTAGCTCAATGTGAACTTGGATCGTTAGCGAACGATTCAGTACAGATCGCAATTTGATTTCGTTGGCCGATGTGATACCTTAATACTAGTGCGTAGAAAGTAGCTTTGGGTGTGTGCTAAGGACATTTCCAATTAATGTTGCACATCTCTACCACAACTGACGTCGCATTTAGTGATTGCCCCATACGTCTAGTGGTTGTTCAAGCAATTCTTATTCCTTTCACAACCTCTATCAACAGGCTGGGTCCAGGATGGTCGCATCTGTACTCACCAAGCGTCTATAACTTCTGGACCCAAAGAGCATCCAACTCGAACTCAAAAGGGAAGACCATCGTACTGAAGGGTTTTCTGTTAATGGGACGCCGAATTACACAAAACTGGTATGGACTAAATAGAAGATGATACCAACAAACGTTGACATTGAGTCTATCACATGTACAATTTCCAGGATTAGCCCTTCACATCAATATGATCAAATGCAATGGTTGTGTGGTGACGGAGCGATCAAGCGCAAAATCAAACTAAGATGAGTATAGACAAACGCCCAGTAATGGGAATTAAAGAGGTGAATCTACGCATAAACGAGTTTCCACAAGTGAAATGCACCAAGATTCAGTTAAACATCAAGAATAACGTTCGTTGGAGATGTGTTTCGCACGTAGCTTCCGTGTTCCTGTCAGTCCATACAAGTGGAGCTCACAATCACTACCAAGAATTTCAATGCAAGAAAAAAGAACAACGAGAATGGAATGAACAAATATGGGGAATGGGGTCACCGGCCTTTCATGTAACACAAAACAGTTGCCAATCACTCAACACAAGGAGCGAATTTACGGTTAGAGCATCGGTTATCACGGATTTCTACAGTTTCAAGAACACGGACATCCAGTTAAATTCACGAGGAATCGAAGGTTATCTGGAACGCCTTGAAATTTGTTGTCACTTACAAAGATATGAGGGGAGAATAAAAGGCGCCGCACTGTCTTACTGCCACTAGCAATGGAGCGTACGCTCTAGGTAAAACCGTGGCATTATCGGGCTCTCTTGCTCTACTTTCATATGATTCCTCGGAGTATCTTCTTCTCAAGCCTGTTGAGCCTGTTAACTGTGGTGCTGCGGAAAGGACGAAATTCCATGCTATGATAATAGAAGGCAATCGTTTATTCTCTCGTCTCAAGTTCACGCAGCAAAGTGGAATTTCGGTGCTCAGTAACAGATTCAGCTAAGAGGTCAGTCAACTGTAGGAAACAATGTCCCAGACTTCCATTAACATTTGTCACTACTAAAGGGGCATCCTTCCCGTATGCCAGAACTGGTTGTGAACAAGTCCAGGATACTAGGGCCGCGGTGTATGAAAACACCGGCTTCGTCACAACGCCAACAGTGCTGGAGGGTAGCACACTAACGGCAGTGTCAGTCCAAAAAGGTAACCTGCCAGAGAAATACAGTAGCTGAACCACGTGACAAGCCAGGTCACATTAAAGTCGTCTGCAGTAGTTCGAAGACTTCTTTAGTCCAGACTTCTGCATAGAAACAAATTTTCTCAGTTGGCAATCGGTCCACTGCTATCACTGTAATTTCTACTGATTCTGTTCATTCTATCAATCGTATGTCACAGTCACTTACTCTACACCGGGCAGTGTTGAATCTCCTATGAAGCGGGCGGAACCTTCTATGATCTTCAAGCTTTACCTGTTCTTTACCTATTCTTTACAAATGTGAACTTTCACTCGCAAATACGCAATCCGTCACTTTCACATGATCATTCTGTCACTAATTCCGACCCTTCTGTTATTGATCTGCAGTACATGAAGATTTCGAAGCTTTCTTCCGCATTCTATTTCGAATCTTTTGAGACTGTAACTTCCGTTTTTAAGTCCGTTTCAGATTTGGATTCGCTTGCTGGAGAACTATCTGCAATCGAGCTGGCGTAGACGAGGACTCTTAAATGTGTGAGGGGGCAGTGACTTAACCACTACGAAAAGCCGGACTTATATTCGAACTTCGGCGGGTTTGGCAATTGTGATTCGTGGCCTAACGCAGTGTGCTACAGTTGTTTTGCTGCATGAATAACTAACTTGCACATCATACAGGCTACATCGCGATTTCGTCGGTCAATTTGCTGCGTTATTGCTACGGTGTAGAAACTAACTCTGGGCTTCAGCTAAGTACACTTCTAACTAATATTGCGTATTTCTAACTAACATACGCAGTTTGCAATGCTTTGGCGCGTGCGCTACTGAAGAAAAGTTCCGCCCATTCTACAGGTTTCATTCCAAAATATGATGTTGCACTGATTTAACTTCAACAAGATCATGTCTTAGCTGGTGTTAATTATTCCAAGGCCATGTCGGATAAAAACTTCACACGCATCATCAGACAAGTTCTTCATTGTCTGGACTGGATAGCGTCAGAAAATTGCTGAAGTAACTAAGCTGGCATGATGAGAAACCAAAAACGCCCAAATCTGGGAAACAAATAGGCACAATATATTTCCCACGTTTTTACTTCAGGTGATAACGAAATTGTCAGATGATTCCATTGGACATTTTATCCAGCACGTTCTTAAACTATTTTAAATGTCAGTTTGCTCATAACGCTGTTAGAGTTAAATTGATGCGCCATCACATCTTTTGAATGAAACATGAAGAACATAAGTGATTTTTCATCTCCAGTACGTGCATCAAGGCCTTGTAGGCTCCAGATGCTTTTTCTCTGGTCACGCCATTCTTGCTGAGGGACCTTCACGTCTGTCATGCTGTATATGTTACGACCAAACAATCATCAAGTAAAGTGTGTGGATATAACGTCCACGAAATACAGAACAATAATTCGATTGACGGTTTTCAGCTGATGATAATAATAAGGAAGATACCGTGCAAACAAGAAAATATGCGACACAGTAGGCTGCATGATTCAACTGTAACGGTCAGCATCAACAATAAAATTTAGCTTAAACCATACATTGACTGTTCAAAGCTGAACCAACATTACAGAACAATTAAGAAAAGTTGCTCACGATTTCGGAGGTTGATGCAAATGGAACAGAAATGGTTCACCTCTGGCGAGGTAGGCTTCATAATGACAAATAAATTACACGGTGACCCCCATACTAGTAGAACAACATGTATCAGCGAGTGAGTACGGTTAAGTTGCGTAATTAAGGGGCATTATATTCAGAGGGGCTCAAGAGAAGCGATGGGCAAGTCTGAAAATACAAGGTCTATCTTGATAGCGGTAGTTTTGATCGGTTCAAGGGGTGCGTGACTTGACATCACGCAAAACAGGGGGTTTTTCGTCAGATGTTGTTAGGTCCGTTTTCGAAGATTACGTCCTCAGACGAGAAAAGCTGTAAAATGGACATGACGTTCGTCATTGTTAGAAAAGTTTCTGAGTCTCGTTTGAATTGGTGTATAATCTTACTGGACCTAATCGCATACGGGAGTGTGTTCCAAAGGTAGGAATATTTTACTAGGGAAAAATTTGAACGCAGTTTCCCGGGATTAAAGAGATGCCAAAGTGAAGTCCTTGTTTCTGTGTTGTAAGCTAGTCGCGAAGCTGACGATGGATTTACTGCCATGGAGCAGATTATACATGAGTGAAAGGTTGAGTTTGAGGGAGGATCAGGGAGGATCGAGTGCAAGCGTTTGGCAGCGTTCTCTGTTGCTCAGAGAAGATGAATAACCCAATAAGCTTTTCGTGAATGCACGCTGGAGGCTCTCCAGAGTAAGCCCATCAGACTTACGCAGGTGGCCATATATGAACGTGAAGTACTCAGACTGGGGTCGTACACAGTTTATAAAGGTGTAACCGTGCAGCAGGTAGGAAGAACGAGTGTTTAATGTAACCCATAATCCTTCTGGTTTTGACGTCTAGGAACGATATATGTTCTGCGAAGTTGAATGAGTTTGAGTAGCGTAAACCCATGTGACTTACTGAGTTGGCGGTTTATATGTTGTGGTCGTCCAGCTTTATAGAGCCATCTTCTTAGTAGCTCATCCTTTAACTCATTCCGATCTAGCTTAACACTCCAACTGTGGGGGCACTTGGACAGCACTCACAAAATTTGAGCCGCTATTCGGGTAGAAAACAGTTGGTCTTCCTGTTTTTCTAGAAAATCCAGTCGGCAGCATGAAGAATTAGTCGGTGCTGACGGTCCATACAACCTCTAGGTGGACTGCCCCAGATTTCAGGCACGTAGGTTTGCGGCTAACTCCTTTTAATTGTCTGAACTCTTCTCCACTGGACCGGGCCAAAATAGTCCAAATCGTTCCGTAGGGAGGGATACCAACCAGGTTGTATTTTCACACAAATAAGTGGGGCCATCAACTGCCTATCAGCAACCACATTTTGGCGTTGACAAGAGGAGTATTGGCACGAAAATTTTGACAAGCACTACGCCGTGTGAAATCCGAAAATGTTGGCAAACTGATGCAACACGTCAGCTTTTCTTGCATGCCCTTCCTCTGAAGGAAAGCGACGGATAATAATACCTGTCAAATGTTTTCTTCTGAATAATACGACAGGAAAAATCGGGTCGAATCTCAGATCCACAGTTGGTGGTCTCCTTCGCATTCAGGGAGGCTGTCAATTACAAGAGGAGGCAACTTATGAGGGCGGCTCCTATCCAATTTCTTCCTCTTCCCATGAACTTTGGCTAACTTTAGCTCAGCATATGTCAAAGGACCTACCCCTACTGTGTCTTTCCGATGGTTGGCTTCTCTTAAAATCCAGTAAGCTGTAAACCGATTCAGCAAAGTGATACAATCAGAATACTCGTTGAAAATTGTATTCCCTCAAAACATTCACCCGCGGTGCAGCCTTTTTTGACTCAACATAGATCAATTCGGCCTTAATGCGCTGGCCCACGAATCTTGAATATCTCGGGACCACGCAACCACTCTTACACGTACCGCACGCTTCTTGCTCCGAGTGACGATTTGTCCGCGGGATCATCACATAAGCATAAATGCGTCCGCTTCCGTGGGTCGCAGATATCGAGGGTTTTTGACAGTTTATTTCTGACGAAATATGTAACGGCATCCTTAACACAGTACAACATGATTATTGGATCTATCCAAAAATCCACGTCCCTGAAACAAGATTTCAGACATAGGCGTTTCGCTCGGAACCTGCGAACAGTGAATAAGGCCGCGACAGCTCGAGTCAATGAACGGAGACTGATTTCCGAGGCGCCACGCAAGTTTTTGGTACACACCAAAGCCCACCATTGTCACCACAGAAGCAAAGGTAAGCAGTTGCAATGTATCCCACTTCGGATGTCTAGAGAAATACGTACAACTCAAAATCACTTTCGGCAAACTTATTGAATCTCGTGTACCTGAAAATATGCGTTTCAACAATTCCCCATAAATCTTTCTAGCCGGCTGTATCACTCTGAATTATCTTCCATATTGGGTGGTCGTCCCGCCGCAGCTTTTTGCGGCACAGCTTCCGCAACAATACACTTCTCCGCCCTAATCAGGGGTCAGCGAATTCGGGGGCCAAACAAACTACAGATTTCGGGCAGGATGTCCCTCTGTGTAGTTGGTTTCCCAGGTAGTTCGAAGCTTACAATAAGTTATTCTGCTGCGGCGTCCCACCTGATACCAAAAGTACGTTCAGACGGTAACCTGTTGCTACTTATTTCTCTCACACTAGCGGCGCGCTTATAATCAGCTACGCCATCAAGAAATTCACAATTATTTGAAAAAAGTTTGGTCATACGAGGTCCTCCTCTGAACGACAATGACGTTCAGCTGCTGACAAAGTTGACTGCCTAGGATGCATCTGACAAGAAGGATAGACATTCGTGAACGTGAGATTTCTTGTGGATGGCCAGGCACCCATTTTCCTAATACGTATGCCTAAATGTCTCCGTCGTTTACCTCGGGCCAAAATTTACACAAAAGGTAGACGAGGTAACCTAAAACTGACGTGCTGTCATTCAATATTGCGTGGGTTCACTTGTAGCATCACCTTGTGGCCATCAAAGTAACTTCAGGGCATCAATGTCTGCTTTGGGTCCACAAACTTGCAAGAACATCTCTACGTCTACCGCGGTCGCAAACAGGGAAAGTCTAAACCTCAACAGTACATCCAGAAGTCGAGAGGTGAAGTCCGGTCCCCGTAATAGTTGTTTATACAAAGATCTGTCCCGTCTTGCCACGCATTCAAACGCCACACGAATTTCGCTTGGTTGCTTAGGGCTAAACAAATGATGGTTCGCCATATGTCATCTCTTGACAAGCCGAACAGGTTCACAACTCACACCCGCCTGTTTGATGTACCGTTTGCTAGTGTGAGAATGTATTAGGGCAGAATATTTCAAACGTAGTTCTCCAACACGCAACAAGCGGTCTCGAAAAATGCTCTGACGTTCTGAAGCTAGTATCTGACTGGAAGATGGAAGAACCTCCACACCTATTCAGGGTAACTCGACCCCGGAATGGCCGCTGCCTGGACGAACACGACTCTCAAGAATCGAAAAGTTAACGTATCTTCCTGGAACTTGAACCCTGTAACGTTTGCCGTAACAATGAACTCCTTGATGTACAAAAGTCGAAGATGCTTCGCAAAGAAGGAATCTCCTTGAACAGTACACTTCACGGAAGCTCATGATTAGGTACATCTGCCCAGCGGGCTAAAACTCAATCAAACAAGCAAGACTGTGGCCGCAAACGGCTGTTTCCGTCCACTGACACTTCGATCACGTAACCAATGTGCTTCTGGGACATCATATCCAATCAGCATATTGAGCTCTCCCTGGATGATCTTTCAAAGTTCGAATTCCCACACCCACATCATGTAAGGTCTGAGCGGCAAACTTTTCAAGGTGCGCACCTCGCCAACCTCAACGGTTCCATCCATAAACAGCGGAACTAGCTTCAGCTTTGCTTTGACACACTTTCAGTTAAGTGCGCCACCGAGTGTCATGAATGTCACGTACGACTGAACTATAGGAAGTTGCATGTCTATCAACAAAATTTTGTTTGACCAGAGCAGTGCGTGATCGGCCATGATGTTATAATGCCTGGCAAAGCCTGTTGGAGTCTCCACATGTACTGTAACCACCCCAAGTGGTCGCGCTTGTTACATGAGCTCGTCGTTTTACAGACCTTGTTGTCGTACGAGAGCTTTCGTGTTGGTTGGTCTGTGTGGTTGTGCAGCAAGCAGTGATGTCGACCTTGGTAACCATCCTCACCACACGGGTTTTTATCCCATAACACGAGAATCCGCACGACGTATCAAGACACACGATACACGCGCCCAATCGGCGAGCACTGAGCCACTTGCTAGGCACACACAGCGTGATGAAACAAGGACACCCTTCAAGGCTATGTGCAAGATTACAGAAACCACAATTCGCGGAACAGGACATTGTGGTACAAAGCTCAAGGTCTCTACTAATTTCCCGTTTGAATCTCGCTCTGTAGTTGCATTCCGATGGATCTCATTGAGAACATGGCTGTCATTCACTGCAATTTGCTCGAATCCGCGAAGCGAGCTCGATGTGCTCGACAAGCGTCAGCGGGCGTGGGCGCGAGCAAAATGCACCCGGGTTGAGAAGCATGCAGGAGACAACCACCGACTTAAAGGTGAAAGTTAGAGAAATTCGCCCAGAAATTCGAGTTCTCGAAGCTTCTCAATCTCGCATCGTTTCCGCAGGTGGTGACTACTCTAGGTCCATTTCAAGAGCGAGATAGTGATGGTATCACCACGGAGTCAGGACACAGGCAAGGAAATGCATTAAACCGGGCACCTCCTCAGACATCTCCGGAAACGTGGCTGCCAGTGAATAGTGACAACTGTTGTCAGCATTCCTACCCCCGGTCCCACTTGGTAGTATTTCTGGGCTGCGTTTTCTAATGATGCCATCTAGCGGCGAAAATGCGCCTTGTTCGACGCTCTTCAACCTCCACCACACCAATGGAACCCCAGTACGCGCTTCCGGCACATGCTCTCTTAGGCTGGATGAAGGCCTGCTGCGTGACCTTCGTCTGGTTTTCAATGTTGTGGACACACCAAATAATATCTTGGACGTTGCCTCGCTGAGGCATTTTGAATTGGATGTTGACGTTGCCCATTGCAAGCTGCTGATTGCCCTAACGACTATAGCCACTAAGATACCATTTTCTCACCGTCTGTTCCCAGCCCGCTGGTTGCTGAACCTAGCGGTGACGATAGACACTGGGCAGTGCTGGATGCACTCACTTAACTGATCTAGCTGTTGAATTACTTACCTGCTGTCATTATGATCGTGGTGAATCGAATCAAAACGAAAGACCAACCAGTTTTTAGCGACCACGAAGACTGGTACCAGATGAATTGTTCATCGCTCATGCAGACTTTTGACGCATGCTAGATATAGGTATGATTCTCCCTTCCGATGGCTCGCGGGCGCCTGCTCTGCACACGGTGCTAAAGAAGACGAGAGGCACTTGAAGCTCTTGTGGAGACTGCCGTTGATTGACCATTGTCGCTGTTCTGGATAAGTATACTGTGCCGCATTTCCAGGATCTAACCACCAATCTTGTAGCATAACAATTTTCAGCAAGACCTACCTCGTTCGCGCCTACGATTGAAAACCGGTGTTATAGTAGGATATCCTCAAAACAGCCATCACCATTCTGTTTGATCCATTCGAATTTTTCCGCATGTCCTCCAGTTTCTGCAACGCTGTACAGAGATTCCAACGTCTGGTTAATGAAGTCGCCCGCGGAATAGATTTCGTTTATGCATATATAGATGGCATCTTCTTGGCTAGCCGCTCACCGAGAGAGCAAATCATCCACCTGCGGACGTTGTTTGAACGTCCACACTCATACGACCTCACTATCATTAGAAGTAACTCCGAACCTGGCCGAGCCTCACTGAATTTTTTGGGCCACAGCATCTCGCAAGAAAGAGTGAAGTCAACGGACTCTGAGGTCGGGGCCATTCGATCGTACCCGCCTCCCGATGCGGTTGTCTAGATCTATCCCTTCAATGGAAATATGATTCGCCATCGTCGTTTACTCTCCAACTGCGCAAAGCCTGTGCGACCGCTGACTGGTTTGCTACAGGACAACAACGTACTATGCACCCCAATGAATTACCGCCTCAGCTACCGTGAAGGAGGCACTTGCCTCTGCAGCCATGTTGCGCAACCTGACAACTGGAGGCACTAATCAGCATCGCCGTGGATGCATGAGACAACTAAAGGTGTAGTGCTGCAGGAAGCAATTCTGCCGGCATTTTAGTTAATTGCATCGTTCCTTCAGCGTCTCGGCGATACTTGAATGTGAAACGACATTTTCGGTCATGAACTTTGGGCGGTGCATAGGGCTGTGCATTATCTCCATCACGCATCCTGCTGCTGCCAGCACATTATTTCCATGGACTACGAAGCTCTTGTGTACGCTTTGCGGGATTAGTCCGAGAAATATTCACACCGAGAAACCCGACGTCTGGACTACATAGCCCTCAGATATGCGCCATGTCTTCAAAGCTGAAAACGTTGCTGTGGTCAACTTATCAAGAATAAACACCATATCCACAGCCACTGACGCGATCTTACTTTACAATATAACTGCAACGCAACAGTCCGGTAGCAAGTTTATGGGTTATTTGAGACGCACCAACCTACGCATCGTCATAGTGCCATTGACTTCTTCGACGGGTATCATTACATGTGACAATGTTTCAGGATATCCCAAGCCAGTCGTGCCACACCCATCGCGAAGATCAGCCTTCAAAGCGCCACACAACCCGTCACACACAGAAATACGCGCGACACCAAGACTGATCGTGGATCATTTTGTCTGGCCTAACATGGTTCGGGATGTGTGACATTAAGCCCGTTGCTGCCCTACACACCAACGCTCTAGGGTCCGCTGATATATGAACAGCCCATTGGGCGCTTTTCCAGCTCTCATGACCGTTTCGAGCACGCCCACCAGTACTGAGTCGGGCCACTTCTATTGTCTCAAGGGCCACACTCATCTCTTCCGGTGTGTCAGCCGGTGCACTTGCTGACCGGAGGCCACACCGCTGTCAGACTTAGCACAAGTAACTGTCGCTCGCGATTTGTCGAGCACTGTGTCACACTCTTGGTTGTCCATCTACAATCACGGTTGACCGCAATACAGTTTGAACCAGGTTTTTTTTTAATAATTAGCCAAGTTATTAGGCATGCACTGAGCACGCACCACAGCATATCACCCACGAGAGGATGGGCTCGTAGAGGGTCTTTTTAGACAGCTCAACGATTCATCATTTGCGCACGAGCGGCAATACCGCTGGTTCTGCTTGGTATTTGCAATCGCGACAATAATGGCCGTGCAACCTCAGAATCGCCAGCCCACGGTCGTCCTCGCAACCTCCTGGCTGACCTCTTTCAACTGCCAAGTAAAGCAGTGGTGGACGTTCAGGATTATGCCAGCAGGCTGGCAAATTACAGTTGTTTGCTACAATCCAATGCCACACGTATTTGAAAGCCATTGCCTCAGGTTCCTAAGGAACTCAGCGTGTGTGAGCTCGCGCTTCTGCAAACAAACGCTGTCAGAAAACCTCTGAGACAACCGTACAAAAGATCATCCCGTGTCATGAGGCCTTCACTCAATCACCCTCCAGTAGGGCGAAATAATTATCGTCCGAGTTAGCCCAGTTCACATCTAGTCATTACCAGCTCCTCTGTCAATCTACTACCCATTGTGATGGGCACATTCACTTTCCAATGCGTCGCCTGCAATAGTCTATTTTTTCTATTTCACATTCAAAGTACAGTCACTAATTCACTGTGGGTGTTTCACGCGTGTCAATCAGCAACCAACAGCTTCGCCACGACTTATTTTGCGGATAACACGCGTGCACACAACTGTATATGTCACCGGGCGCTGTAGAATACCTGCTGCTTCGAGCATCTGCCTTCTATGAAGCTCAGCTACCTCATCTTCTCTCATTTTTAGGTATAACGCGATACATAGCAACATTTGCGGGGCCTGGGCAGGGCAAACGTGAATGCCGTAGCATTCTTGCCTGCGCGCTGAGAAAATCACCCCTTGTCACGTCTTCAGGGAGCGTTTTCAGGTGGGGTTGCTCAAGCGGGGCCGGCCAGCAGGATATCAGCCGGATTGAAATGTATAGGTGAAAGGTCTCCTATATTGATCGCCCCTCCGGGAGGCTGATTTCGTGGGGTCACCTCCGACATCTCCGAAGTCCCACAATCCCTTCGAATTAAGAATTGCCTGGTGTTACCACCGCACCCATGCATGTCAACTTGTGAGTGTGAATTTGCTTCAAAACACTAGCATCGAAGCTGGTGTGTTGGCTAAGTTGTCGCAGCTTCACCCGCGACTATATAATGAAGCCGTGCCATCTTCACTAATGCACGCTACATTCCCCAAGATAACAGTGTTTTTGCCATTGGCGCTTGGGACACCCCTCAACCAGCATGAGATTTGCTTGAATTCCGAAGGTCGACTGAAGTTTCCGTAGACCCGTGCCCCCTTTAAAGGGTGTCGGACGGCTGTGCTGAAGGTTCTGTCACGTCCAACTTCGTAGCGCTTATAGTTGCTGCAGCAAAGTCCGCTTATGTACGGTGAGTAATCGAACAAAACAAGGTTGTTTGCAGACCTGCTGTTTTCTCATTATGACCTCCGATTCGCGTTCACATAAGGCTGTGAGAATGCTAGGCATACAAATGAAAGTACGAGAAGCCAGTACCACGACAGATTTGACACAAAGACGTGAAGACTCGAGGGTTTTCTGAGACTGTTGGCCGAAAGAAAAAATATATGGGATACACCTCTGGGTCACGTTAAGCACACCTTCGGCCCAACTTTCATTTTTGTCGCCTACAATGACGACCCGTGGTTGGCCAACTCCGGCAGGTTTCAAGGGGACCTTTGTTTTTCTTTACAGCTGTTCAAATGTGACTGGTATCAAAAAAATTGTTTAAAGGTTCAACAGCGCAACAGTTTGGTCTCAATCGATAAACGCTCCAGTCGTCGAGGTGCATGACTATAAATGCGCTTGAGCAAGGCCAAAATTAGCTAGTAACGTTAGTTCCGCTGATTAGGAATGGAGCACCTGAGGATGACGAAGCGTGCGCTAAAAAGGATTCACCGTCAAACTTGTGGTTCCCTGTTGTAGATGGATGGGTGGTGGTAGCACTTAAGGAAAGTTGTTGCAGACGAGTTACCAAAAGGGGGGCTAGTAACTGGTTGGATGCAACTTTACAGAAGCCCCATAGGTGTATGTCCAAACGGTTAGTGATCGACCAAAGTCCAATGTGATAAAACTATATTCGGCCGGATGGTTTGTGGTCCACTTTCTAGAGGTGCTAAAACAGTGGATTCAGTGAACTGTTTTCTTTGGGAGATTTTCCCATTATGGAGCGGCTTGATGTCGTGCCCAGGAGCGTAGTATCACATTCAGCGTCGGAGAATTCAATTCGAAGAAATTAAATCATCTTCATACACAAATATATATATATTTATGAACCGTGTTTTGCTTAGTTGAAGATCATTTCGACGATCGGCTGTCATGAAGGGCCGCTGAGGATTTTTTAAATTGCAATACACTGCTGGCTCAAAAAATCTGAAATTTTCACAAAACCTCTTGTTTAGGGATGAAGTGCTGTACTGAAACACGGTTTGACACTGGCGGAAGACACATTGTGAGTTTGCTTGATGAGCACTGAGCGGCGCATGACAAACCAATGACGTCAAATATCGGAATAAAATCAAGACGCTGGGGACCCAGTACTATCAATACAAACTGTGATCAAGTTCAAAGTGTGAGCCTCGAATTGTTTTTGGTCGTTGAGTGAAGCAAAACGGTTGACAGCCACAGGTCATCGAGAGCCCAAATATGCGGCAGATGCAAGCGCAAGAGACCGACCGGCAAGAACGAACAGACGAAATGCGACCCTGCCTCATGGTGGGCCGTACAGTCGATGACGGTGTCACAGCGGTCCGCAAGGAGGTCGTATTCATGGGGTTGCCGGAGACATTGGCTGACGGACACTAATGGGTGTGTGGGCATGTGAGTGTCGATCGACGACCGAAAAAAGCAGATTTCTGAATTTAACACTTTGTGGGCTATGAGAATGAAAAGGAAGGCCGATTATTCATAGGGTATCAGCAAACGGAACGGGATAGAGTAAATCGAAAGGAATTCTCACCGTCATAAATGTCCCTCGCCAGCCGCCAAAATTCCAAGCGAGAGCCTATCGCTGAAAAATGCAACAGTATAAATTCTGGTTCACAGTCAATCTCGTCTATAAAGTTTACAAAAGATAAGGAAAACTCATAAGGAATTTTGAAGATATACACCTCAAAGTGTACATTCCGGCGAGCCCGTCGTCTCAGGTTTACAATCAGCGCATCTCTCTGGTGTACGGCTTAATGGAGGTTGCAAATGGATGACAACCACCCCATATAACTACCACCCTATACCCTTTCTGAGACCTGAGCTGTTCCATCCATCTCCCTTCAAACGAAAAATTCGTCTCGTCTCTTCGCAGCAGCCTGGTTGCAGTTCCTACGGACGCCCTCCTAATCAGTTTGCTTTTGCCAGGTTCACACCGAGCAGTAATGCCAAGGAGTGGATGTGCCCGCGGCATGTTTACTGTAACAACGAATACCTAGTTTCCTGGTAAAATATTTTGTTCCTGTTTTTGCGACTGGATTGTGAGCAAACAGATAAGTCATTTTCGCCAACATACTGTAGCAAAATACTCCACCTGTTTCCTAAGTCTTACAGTATCTCAGATGGCAACTCCAGACCTCTGCCAGAAATCGATAACGTCCGATTGAGGGACGATGGATAATACCCCTACCGTCAGACGTAAAAAGAAAAGAGAACTGATGGTTGGGCAAACGCTTAACCATGTGGGCAGCGCGAATGACGCGTATTCTGTGAGCAGCTGCTCATTAAAAACGCCATGTAACGCCTTTATGATAGAGTTCTCAAATAACCATTCTTTGGCCGCAGAAAAGGGGGTTTAGGTACCTCTGTATTCTGCAGACAAACATTCCGTTGTTGATCTTTCACTCATCGAATATTTTGAAGTCATACGGTTGTTCGACTGCGCCAACGGGGTTGGATCCATTATCGCTGTACATCTCGGTTGGGTAAGCGCGTTTATCAACAAATAGGAAAGACGCAGTGGTAGAAGCATCTGTATGTAGATCGTGGGCCACTCCAGACTACGTAACATGAGTCTTCATGCATGTAAACAAGTAAACTTTTCGTCCCTCTGTGCCCTTCTCACGCTGGACGGACATGGATTTGCGGTAGCCCACCCTCACTCGCTCAAAATATAACCGGCCTGCCTCTGCTATAGACTCGAAAGTAGGTGCAATCCGCTGATTACACGGCACTTCGTACTGTCTTCTGCAGATGGCGCACTTTTCGACTTTTCTTTTGGCAGCCTGTACAATCCAGCAGTTACAAATCGCTCGTGACACGTGAGTCGGTCCGCTGTGTCCTTCGATGACGTGCAAATGTTGAACGACAAAACCCACAGCTGAGCGCGATTGTTAGGAAGAATTGTCGGATTTTCCAGCCATACAACATAAGGTTCAATGGAAGCACCCGGCAAAGTATAACATGCCATCGATCAAAATCGTACAGAGGACCGTGAGACTGTGTGTCAAACTTTGACATCCTGCTTTAATTATTAGGCCTTTTTTGAAAAAGGCTGTTTCGCGGGTGAATGTGCATTTTCATGGCAGCAGACGTAGGAAAGCCACCAAATGATTGTATCAGCTTGAATCTTGCTGGGATTTCATGGACAATAACCGTTAAAAGAGGGCGATGAAGTAAGGCTTCCGCTGTCCCTTGAGTTACAAACAGCCGAATTAGATGCTATGCGTCCACTTTGTCCCGGAAATTTTTTCAGTGCAAAGCGAGCTTCATCTCATTTTTGTGCTCATGAGAGAAGTAAAAATTGAAGAGAAGCTGCCCCTAACTGTCGTTCCCCCTCGAAAGCGTTGGTGACTGTCCACTAAGCTTCTGGGATTCATCTCAGAATTTTTTATCATACTTCCGAGAACGCTGCATATGAGCCACAGTCTAATTCGGCACGTTCACGCGAAAACAGATCACGCTGAGATGGCTCATTAGCCAACATCAGTTCGCTGACGGCTTTGGATTCTGTCCTATTTTGCGGCGGTTGAAGACGTCGTAGACTGGTATGTGGCCACCCAACGGTAACTTTTGATGGCAAACATTCCGGTCAGCCTTTTCTTTTCTACATCTCTTCGAAATGTTTGTGTTCAGCTGGAGTGAAGGTAGGTGGAACAATTGTAAAAGTGGTCAGACACTTGCGTGTTTGAAAATTACCGTAGTACACAAGAGTAAGCACATTTCGTGAATGCCGACTGTTTTCTCACGATAGTCGTTTGGTTCATCGGGAGAAAAAACGAGTGATGTTAATTCAGACAACGGCTCAAACTTGTTGAGTGAAATGAACGGCTTCAAACCTTAACTTAGAAACTAATACTGAATGAGGTAAGTGATGGGCTGCTACGAAGAGATGTTATACAGCATTTCTGTTCACCGTACACTGGTCATGAAGGCTGAATCTAGAGGAGACCTGCAAGGTCCATTCAACGAGTTCTGAACACAGCTTGCTTGAAACAGACAGCTGACGGTGAGTCGCTGTTGACAGCACTGGCCGGATTGTTTCGTACGCCCGGTAATTTCCCAGTCGTACCGCCGACGTTTGATGAAACCGATTTTGCCTCCTTGCTGCCGCATGACCTTCTGCTTTTAGCAAGCAGTAAAGAAGTCAGTGCCAGTACACCGTGTGATTCAAACACGCCAGGAACCTGTCATTGGTATTTTGAAAAATTCAACAAATTACTACCTTCGAGCTCCTCAAGGTAGGCACAATGGCTAAACTAAGAATATGCAGGTGATGTCGTGCTGTTAACAGCTTATGAAACTCCGGGGAAGCGTTGACCTATTGGCTTGCGAGAAAACTATCCCCTTCGAATCAGGCGGATTAATCCCCGTTTTTGTGCGAAAACTAAGGCTGGGGTTTTGGAGCACTGTGTGCTTCGCCGATGTTTTCTGGAGTTTATTCTGAATTGGTGGTTCAGCATTCTGGTTAAAGTTCATCGGCCCTGGAACATGAGCATTTATCTGTCTGCCGCAAAATGCTATCCTGCTTGGTGGTTTCTCCTCCAACACCACCCCGTGTGGTCTTGTGTAAAACGAAAGAAACAACAGCATCGCTACGATCGTGAGGTTTTGTCGCAAAACCAGCCTTTTTCACAAACACTGAAATCTGTCGATCATCCTGCTTGGTTATCTTCACTGAACGATAGCCTGGTTGCCCTCATCGAATGATACACCGTTCTCTGTTATGTGGATTTCTGGTCAGTTGGTATTGATTAGTTTCTTAATTGTTTAACATGTCGTTTGGCTGCGCGGCTTTAACCGTTGCGTTCGATAGCACTAGTCGATTCACAACATCGACTGATCGCCATCTTATGTGATTATTGATAGGTGTATTTGCTTCTAGCCAATGAAATCTCTGGACCGCTACACAGCTCCCCCTTGAAGGGTACTGTGAAAACAACCCTTCGATTCTGATGAGGATAACTGGGGCCAACCATCCTTGGCCTGATCTGGTTCGAAGCGTGCCAGCTGATATCTAATCAGCCTGCGGCCGGTACGACAATCACTTGACGCCGATGGTGGAGGAGCACTAATGCCCACAGTTCTTAGCGAGATCCCACTCCATTATCCTCCCTCAAAGGTGCCGAAACAACCTTAAGAAGAAATGAATGTTCGGGGCGGGGCATCCACCGAACGTCCAAGCACGACATCCAATACAAGATCGAGGATGACCACGAATGATGATGCTACATACGTCATGCCAGCGTCGGATAAGAAATGCGACAGATAGTGAGAAGAAACTGGCTGAGTATCATTACAAAAATAAGTGGCGTACTCAATCGAATTAAACAGCGAATACGAGCATTCAAGAGAGAAAAACCTGGGCAAACAATTTTTTAAAGTGATTTTTTGTAGCTTCAAAAACAGTTTGCGATTTTTCGTTATGACCGGGAAAGAAGTGAGATTTGACAAGCTCCAGTCCTCTATGAGGCGCTTCGGCCAGTGCACCCAACGACCCGAACGAGTTACGACGGATGTTAGCGTCATCGGCAAAGTCTTGAGGTCTGCTGAGGACGAGGTGCTTGAGCGTGTCTCTTCCAACAGAGTTGCCGGCCTGGTTACAGTGTTTGGAGGAGCATTGAAGGTTTTTTCTCTCTTCGGAGTAGGCTGGTTTCAAACGGTCGATGCTAACCGTATCCCAAATATCCTGACTTTCGAGCATATATAAACGATCCTTTCGTTAAAGTACTCTATAAGGACCTTCGTAAGGTCGTGAACCATTCACGCGAACAAACGCATGCATGCAGTCGTGGAAGTCTTTGGGCACAAATACCTTGCGGCTTTGTTCTCGTGTGTCCGTGACACGGAGACGGCGCATAGAAGAAGCGATCTGTTTGGCGTAAATTGCATCATATCGGAGCGCGTCTGTGGTGAATGAGAAGTAATCGCCAGGAAGACTCAATGGTTGGCCGTGCAGGAGGTTGGCGTTGAAAACGTGAAGGTCGGCCATAAGAGCGGCGCGGATGTCGAGTAAAACCATTGGCAGGGCTTCTGTCCAACGGATCGCATCGATCGCGACGAGCGCTGCTTTTAGTTGTCGGTGGAAGCGTTTGACCATACCATTTGCAGCAGGGTGGTATGCTGTAGTCCGCTTGCGATGACATCCAAACGCGCTCAATGTTTCGCAAAGGAACCGCTCTCGAATCGAGAGCCACGGTAGGTCGTAACCGTGGCTGGGCAACCGTGAGATGCTACTCAACGCTCAACGAATGCGCGTGCGACAGTCTCAGAACGGACGTCGTGTATGGGGACGGCTTCTGGCCACCGCGTGAAACGATCTACCATCGTCAAGAGATATGCCATGCTATTAGAAGCTGGCAAATGACCTACAATATCGATGTGGAGATGTGCAAGTCGGGATGTGATCGAAGGGAATCGGCCAATCGGGGCCGACACGTGGCGGTGAACCTCAGCTTGTTGACAAGCTAGGCAATATCTTTTATACATGCGAAGATCCCTTGTACACCAGGCCAGACGTACCTATCGGAAATGAGCTTGGCCGTGGCCCGGATGCCAGGATGAGCAATGTTGTGTAGCGTGGCGAACACGCGTCGTCGGAAAAGAATAGGAACTACTGGACGTGGAAGTCTTGTAGAGGTATAGCAAAGGATAGTGTCTGCAGACCCTGGCAAGGGTTGATCAGTCAGCCGTCGAGCTGATTGTTAGCAGGAGGCGCGGAACTCATTTTCCGAATGTTATGCGTTGGCCGTGGAGTTTAAGTCGGTTAAGTCGTGACAAACTAGTGCCGACACTCGGGATAAAGCGTCAACCACAACGTTATCGCTGCCAGAAACGTGGCGTGCATCAGATGTAAACTAAGATACGAAGTCCAAATGTCGAATTTCGCGGGGTGAATGTCTTTCAGACCTACTGCGAATTGTGAAATCCAACGGTTTGTGGTCGGTGAAAACCACAAAATGGTCTCCCTCGAAGACAGGTCGGAAGTGATGAACAGCCGGGTGAACTCCTAACAATTCACGACCGAATGTGCTGCACCTTGTTTCAGTCAGAAGTAAACGTCTGGAAAAGAAGGCGAGTGGTTTCCAGAATACATCAACGAACTGTTGGAGTGCGGCGCCGATTGTAGTGTCTGACGTGTCAACAGCTACATTCACTTCGGAAGCTGAGTTGAAGTGGTACAACGTTACGGCGGTGGCTGATGCATCCTTAATTCCATCGAACTATTTGATAGCTGTCGGTGATAACCCTACGACTCCGTTGACACGGCCGCGGAGTAAATCGGCTAAAGGCTGTATTAGCTGAGCGAAATGTGGAATAAACCGCCTATGGTAGTTGACTATCCCGTTAAATCGACGAATAGCGGCGAGGGTAGTAAGACGGGGAAAACCGCAGGTTACTCCTGCCTTATCGCTCAGCGGTCGAATACCGTGCTGGTCAACGTGGTGCCCTAGAAACTCTGATGCTGATTGGCCAAAAACACACTTTTCCGCGTTAATCGTTATGCCGGATGTTGCTAATCTGTCGAAGAGCTCTCGCAGATGAATCCGGTGTTCTTCTTCAAAAGCGCTCGCAAATAATAGTTCATCAATGTAGAGGTGGACGCCGTCGATAAAACTTCGAAACGTTTGTACGGCGTTCCGCAAACCAAACGGTATACGTAGATATTCGAATAAACGGAATTGTGTAATGACGGCTGTCTTGGCGACGTCCTCGTTCGCAAACGGTATCTTGTGACATGAGCGCACCAGATCAATTTTCGAGAATACACGGGTATCATGGAAGCTAGCCGTGATGTCCTGTATACGCGGGATCGGGTACCTGCCGGGTAATGTGACTTCGTTGAGCGGACGATGGTCTCCACAAGAGCGTCAATTGCCCGACGCTTTAGGGATCATGTGGAGTGGAGAGGCCTAAGGGCTACTGGACGGGTCAATGATTCCGAGCTCGAGCATGTGTTCAAACTCAGCGCGGGCTATCTTAAGCTTGTCTGGTGACAACCTGCGAGCTTTGGAGAACACTGGCGGGCCTATCGCGACTACGTGGTGCCTCGTGGAACCTCTGACGGCAGGTAGAGATGAAGACTGTCGAAAAACAGTCGGATACTCATCGATTAGAAAACTAAAGGAGTTTAGTTTCGTAGAGCCTTGATATACGGGACTGATTAATGCCTTATCGGTCAAAATTCCTGTAACCGTAAGCTTTGTCGTTTGGCCGACTAGACGGTGTCATCTGGAATCTACCAAAAGATCGAAGTGCTGGAGAAGGTTGATGCCGAAAATCGCCATTTGGACGTCGGCGACCGCAAAGATCCAGCGGAAAGGCTTACGGAGACCTGAATTAAGTGTGCGAGGACGCTGACCAAACACTTTTGTAGTGTTTCCGTTGGCCGCGCGAAGGTTCGGAATAGATGAACTGTTTAAGTCACGGGTCTCAGGTGGGATCACGCTGACCTCGGCTGCTGTGTCGATAAGATAGCGAATCCCCGGCTCGTGATAGTTCAGAAAGAATAAACGACCAGGCGGGCGCGTTACTTCGTTAAGCATGTGGATTTGGATGCCCAGTTTGCTGACTGGACCAAAGGCTGTCAGCATCGTCGGGCTTCGTTGCCAAAATGTTGGTGATACCAGCAGTGATCTGGATTAGCGTTCGGTGGCGGCTGACGAGAATCACCTGACCGTGAGTGGCCACTTTGTCGTCGAATGGGGGTAGTCGAACGTTATCTCGAACGCTGCGTCGTTAAGGCCTGAATTTGTTTGGTTAAGGTGGCAACTTGAGCAGTTAGAGTGGAAATTGCGCCCTGACAATTCGAAGCGAGCTGGGAAACAGCTGTGCCGTATGTTTCCTCGATCCGGTCGGCGACATCAGCCAAGGTTGACAAGGTTGCTGATTGTTTGCGCTAAGGATATTTTGCATAGCTTTACGCAAACGCTCTAGTCACATCCCCCTATATGTGTGTCGTACATGCTAACCGCTGCATGTGGCGAGGGAACCGCGGTGGTTTACGGTCACCGAGCTCAGTCGCACTCAGAGGCTGAGAAATATGCTGGCGATCGGACAAGCCAACGCGCTTAATTACGGCTGCTCTGAGTTGATCATAGGGCTTCGTGGAGTCCGGTAACTCCCTAATATCGTCCACCTCTTCAATGACGTGGGGTGGCAGTGCCCCAACTACGTGATGAAAACAGGTTAGCTCTGAACTGACTTGTCGTAGCGCAAATGTGGCTTCTAACTGCGCAAACCACTATCTAGGATCATTTTTTCTGGAAGGTGCAAACGAAGCGGCTAGTGCACTGACCGGAGCGTCTGACAAAACCTGAGGTTAATCCTCCATTATAGCGGAATGGATATTAAGCCCAGTTAAAATATGGATATGTAAAATATATATTAAAAATTAGTAACTCACAGTTATACGAAAGATATAACTGTTGAAAGCAAAGATTATTCCAACGGGCTCACCAATTTTGTCGGGCTCACCAATTTAGTGCTCATTGCAATAGGTCGCTTTTCCCTTGGTACGCAATTATCAGACGCAAAAAGCAAAAGGCCGTTGAGAAGGGAGACCAAATCTTCATTCGACGAAATGTAGGTGGTCTCCGATAACAGTAAAAACGGTACCGACATGCGAGTTAGCTAGAGAGGCTGGAGACCTGCCGTCGGCGAACGAGTAGACCGGAATAAATGTGACACGTGTGCCTTTTGGGTTCGCGCCACAGTCACATGACATGCAAGCAAACAATCGGACGGCGTGTACGATGAGAGCTTCCTTAATCGCCTGGGTATAATATGCAGCTATGAGTTTTGGAACAATTTAACACATCATACCGCATACAGACCAGTGAACTCTCCAGGCCGCCACACTCAGATGGGTGACCTCCGAAGGGTGGTTCGTAACCTATTTTTCAAATTATCTGTGCACCTTATCCAAACACTGTACGCTTCTTTCATGTTAAGTTGGCCACTGTTTTGTAGCTGTATTTACTATTCATCACGTTATCTTTGAGCCACTGAATTATACCTCTGTTCTTAAGTGATGTCTTTCCTCCTAAGCGGTTTCTAATCGCACCCCATCTAGTGGCGATTATTATCAGGGTGTGCTGGTTTGGTAGCTGATTTTTGATTGCAACTATGTGTGAAAGCGGCGTAGAAGCACAGATATGACGTTTACCAACATGAACAGCAGCTGTCATCAAGCTACATGAGCCCCGGATTCTCAGGCATGTTACGCGAGAAGGTGTTCGTGATATAATGGGTGTGCACAAATGCAAGGTCCCTTTAAGGAGTGTTAACCATTGTGGGAAGGCCGAAATTTGTAACAGAAGATGGAAGCATCTACGAATTTTCGCCTGTGAGAATCGAAGCAAACGACAGGACTGCCCTTCATGGCTTCGGATTGAATTAGGATGTGGAAATTTACAGGTCGCCACAAAGTTGCTTAACAGTTAGTCAGCCTCTTGGGCATGTTGTTCACCAATTCGCTGATGTAGAGTTCAGACGGGCTATGGCCGATCAATTACGAACAACGCAACGAGTAGATGAGAAATATATTGTCGACACGTAAAATCGACGAGAGCGAGCGATGAGCGATATGAAAAGTCAACACAGCAAAACGTCCGCGAGCAGGCACCGAAGCAGAAACGTCCGAGTGCGCAGGTGGCCTGCCGGTAATCATACTCGTTCGAACAAACGTTTAAGCGCATACAAAATGTGGGGAGGGCAGTTAGCCATGAACAAAAAGGGTCGCTACAGAGCTCCCCCGCTAGAAGACAACCAGAGTGTTGACGTCGATAATTTAGGAGTTTCTCAGTTACCCGAAACCGTTGACTCGAGCATGAATGGTCCAATTTACTCCTGCCACACAGCTCGCGTCCACGTCCGGTGGAAAGGTGAGAAACAATTGAAAATGGTTGGGGGGCACGGTTGGGCAGGTTAATAGTTTTGGGCAGAACGGGAACTGGGAACAGACGTTGTTGTCGGCCTACTAGGGCCGTAACCTTGTTCACGTCCATCGCAGGTGATCCCCACCGGGATTCGAGCTTCCTAGCGTCTTCTCGTAATGCACGCCCTCAGTGCCCCATGTAGATGATGGATGGTTAATTCCACGTATCTAGAATGTACAGTGCTCATAAACTGAAAACGATAACCTCACCGTGTTGTCTGATTCTATGGCGTCCGACAAAATGAGGCTTTCATTTGCTTTTCCAAAGAAAAAGTCTCGTCGGAAGTCTGCTGTAGGTCAGGCCATCTAAAATCAACTTGGTAAGGAAGTGTGACAACAAAAATTAGATACGGCGGACGTCCACGTAATCTGCGAATCGCACTGGCTTCCGCAAATCTCGCCCGCGTCTGCTCTTGGAGCTTGGTCCCGTCGAGGCAGGCGGAGTCGCAACTGAAGGCGAATCTGTACCAACGCTAGGTAATGTACCGACCGAAGAGGGCGTTGCTGCTTGCGAACCCGTTTTCTCATCGGGTACCTCTATAAACACTGGCTCCAGTCTATCGATAGAGATCACCTCGTGTGTACCATTGCGTTCCAGCACGAAAGTCTTAGCATAGCGTGCGGGGACGCGAAACTGTCCGGTATACGGCGGGTGCAAAGGTCGTCGAGGAGTAACCGCACGAACCAAAACATGAGAGCAAGTTGACAGACGAGGGTGTACGTACGTTGGCGTCGTCTGCTCTCTCGGCGTAAGTGGTCGGAGTCGCCTTATGTGTTGGGCTGACCGTTCGCCGTAATCCTCGAAGTTGATGGGTCACGTTGCGCGTGGGGCAACGAACTCGCCGGGTGAACTTAAGGAGCACCCATAGACTAACTGGGCGGGGTTGGTATGGAGGTCTGCCTTCAGCGTGTTACGGATACCTAACAAGACTAGTGGCAAAACCTCGTGCCATGAGGGGTTATTGCTAGCGGATAGTGAACTTCCCAACTGCCGATGAAAACGTTCAACCAACTCGTTGGCTGCCCTGGTGGTAAGCTGTTTTGTGGATTCCACTACAGCCCAGTGCGTTAAGGAGTGAAGTGAAGGCTAAGTCAAAATGTGACTCGCGATCGGTAGTCACTACAGCGGGGCAACCAAACTGAGCGACCCAACGTTTCAAGAATGCTCATGCGACGGTTTCCGACGAGCAATTCGGAATTGGTATAGCCTCTGGCCAACGTGTAAACCTGTCCACGCATGTCAGGATGTAAGTATACCCATCCGAGGTTGGCAGGGATCCGAGCAGGTCGACATGCACGTGATAGAAACGTTCATCGG
>QNGE01004631.1:5779-57974 GCA_008508345.1 Paragonimus westermani
TTGTGTCAAGCGGCTGAGTGCGTAACATAAGGGACAATCCACCAACTGGTGACTTTCGGTGCTATGTGTGTAACATATGCGGAGGACAAAGAGAGTTCCAGTGGAAGAAGTGAAACTGATACTTCAGCAACGTCAGACGCATTTCGATGCGGCCTTAATGAGGTTAACCGAAACTCCGACGTGCAACCCATCCATGATGTTAACAACATCCAAAGTCAAACCGGTTTCAACTGCGGGCACCATCACGAACAGCATCAATGAATTCGTTTATGATAATGATACCCGAGTGCTTTTCCAATTTTGGTTTAGCCGATACGAAGATATCTCCTGAGTGGAATTAGCTAACATGGATGATGTAAGAAACGTTGCGAAACCGATAACTCTTTGGTTTTTAACTCGTTGTAGCTTAACCAAGGATTTACTTGATAATGAACGTCAGCACAACGCACAATATATTTTCGCATATCCGTTCTGTGTACGGTTCGGATGTACTAACAAAGGTGCAAGTACTTCTACGAAAACTCAGGACGACAGAACATTCGAGATATGCTGACTTCAGTCTGCTAAAGAAGCGTCGTGATCTCACTTTTGGTGAGGTATTGAAGACGGATGAATGAGTTCGGAGAGCAACCATCCCTGTGCAGCACCCGGCGTCAATGTCTCAAGTTGGTGAAAAATGAACATGATGGTTATGTCATTTGTGCAAGTACAGTGAGCCCAGAATTTGAACGGTTTCGGTTGAGGTGAACAACAGGATCATTTCAAGCAGATAGTATTCGCCTGCGGTCTACATCCCACCCAATACGCCGGCATTCGTGGCAGAATATTGAACATGTTTGAACAAGGCTCTGACATGACTGCCATCTATGACAGCAAAATACCAACGCTTGGTCAATTTGAAGCATAACACAACCGTGACTGAACAGTTGAGGTTAGCTGAAATCCACGCCGTTTCACACTGGCCACGCAACCAAAGACCCGAGAAGCATGGTGCAAATCCTATATCGAAGCCCCAAACTGCATGTTGGTAATGCGGTGCTTGGCATTATGTGCGGTTATGTGTGTTCAGGCATCACGATCATCAAAAGTGATATCGGGTTGTGCACAAGAAGACGTACTGCCGTTCAAATCTGTCACGCAGATGTCTGTCGACGCTTTTAACGAACAACCGAAAGAAATGGGGAAAATAGACTGTAAAGCCGAATTTCGTTTTGGCCACATGTCACCCCTATCTTCGCTGCTCGCTGAAAGTATTTATCAGTGCAAACTGACGGGGTTCCGGTACGCCCACAGCTTGATATTGGTTTCGGTGTCACGCTAGCTTCGCGACTAGCATGAAATAAAATTGGCTGTCCAGTGTACATGAAGACTGAACATTCGTTCAGAAGTCGTGTGGAGGTAAAGTGATATCACTTGGTGAGCTAAACTGTGTTATCGAGCGGGATTAGAAACCATGCAGCAGCAATCGAGCGCTGCGTAAGGCCTCCTTCCCAGATTTGCGGGGTTATAAATTACTATTGTCGCCTTATCCCCAATTGCTCCAACAGGCTGAAACCAGTGACTGATGTGCCACAGAATAACCCCAAATAGTTCGTCCTCACCCCAGAAGCCATCGTTGCTTTCACATCCTCTAAGTAGTCCATGGCAAACACCACATCTCTCGGCTCTCTAAATACTGACTAACACACCAAGTAAGGCGTACCGCCATGCCATCACCACACCTGGAAATCTCAGTACACAGGACACCCGCATCCGGCACATCCACGGTGACATAGTAGGCCTACTTCCACCCTCAAACGGCTTTATTCTATTACTGAGTTGCATTAGTGGTTTCACACGCTGGCCACCAGCAACGTCTACAGACGAAAACTCGGCCGAGAACAACGCTTGAACGTTTGTGGAAATCCGGG
This sequence comes from Paragonimus westermani, assembly GCA_008508345.1. NCBI lineage: Eukaryota > Metazoa > Platyhelminthes > Trematoda > Plagiorchiida > Troglotrematidae > Paragonimus > Paragonimus westermani. Next base: position 7,690 of record QNGE01004631.1, read on the forward strand.
TATCTCCCTTCGGCATGCGTGCATCCATCACTACTGGTCGCGGTTCTCAGTTCACATCCACACTGTTTCCTGACCTGTAGCACTTACTGGTCTGTAAAGACTTCTGAACAACCGCCTACCACTGCTCACAGAACTCATTAAATTGTGGAGTGGTAGTTTGCTCACTATAGGTGACGGGCCTGTCACCACAGAGTTCTGGGCTTCCACAGGTTATTAGTATTTTCAAGTTACTGGACTGATATATGTGGGAAGTGATGACGGGATGCTTTCCTTAAACACGAGGATCTCGCAGGGACTACAGACGATGCCAAATTTCTTTTCTAACTATGCGACCTGAGAGAGCAAAAGTGATCTTGATCTGCTTTGGAAATGACTGGAAACAACACTTCTCACCTACCCCTAATCGGAGTCACTTGCGGTAAAATCGTGCGTTTACCAGCTGTCACAAGTCACCTCGCCATTCTTTCACGAGTCCTTGGTGGTAGTCCACGTTTGACTGAAAGTTAGCCTGTATGTTAGCATCAAAGTGAAAAGCAAACGGAAAAATTCAAAAAATTTGACTGGATGTATTTAGCTACAATCAGAAAAGCGTGTCCGCAGGGTGGGTAAAACACAGCTCTAACAATCTGATGGAATCGATACCTTCGATACAAGTGGCTTCAAAAGCAGGCTTTATATTCACTCCTTTTTGGATGCATCTTTTCTCCAGATTTTTACCACTGAGAGACTCTGTAATCTATTGCTATGCGCAGGAGTGGGTTGGTCCAAATCGTGCACCTTGTTACCACACCACTCAACAAGAAGCCAAGTGGGAACATGGGGACCTCAGCTCACAAAAAAATATATAAACCAGGCAGACTGTCCGTGTCCACAGAAACTACTGAAGCCGTCACTAGAGGAGCTGCATCCGAACAGTGGTTAGAAGAGCAGAATCGCACAATATGGAAAGAAGCAATGGAGAAAAGTAACTTTGCAAGATATTTCTTCGCGACGGAAACCCACGAAGTTTCATCTGACGCAGCTTATCGCAAAAGGTAATGAACTTAGATCCTGCGGACCTGTTCACAAAACGGATTATTCGGCTGTACACAGAAAAGATAATAGAACTGACTGCAAGACTCCAGCCGCGTCAGGGCACAACGGGAACAAACAAACCAACATCAGCCACTCGAAAAATGCCACCAAGATCCTCAAGAAACTATTAAATACACTGGTAAAAGGTGCATGGTGTAGAAAACCAAATACAGTGGCTGTGAAACGCAGAACGTCGGCCGAATCAGGCGAAACTTCTCTGTGCGAATGTATAAGCACGAAATATTCATGAGCACGCACGATCAATTTCCACTGACCTCTGTCTTCGAGGACCAAACCGGACCTGTATTCGACATAGACACTTGAAAAGTCCTTGTGCAATCGATAAAAAAATATGCTAGAAAGTGTCCGTAAGCTGGAAGTTTGCCAACTGGCTCTACGAAAACTATAGCGAATTAATTGAAATCTAAATAAAACTTGTTGGGTGGTGGAACGTTTTCAAAGACATGCCAGGATCGGGGAACATTCGAACACACAAACTATCTAACTTACTGTCAACTTTGTCACTATTTCTAGCATCAACGTGACCTAATTCAGACTGAAGAGTTAACTTGTGTGTAACGCTCTACACTGGGAGTTGTTTCTTATATGTCATATACTCATACAACTCTGGCTGACCAATCACCAACTTCCCACCGTCAGCAATACGACTTATTACCTGTTCTGTCTGTCTACTCACGAGTAGTATACCAAATTTGAAGTATATTTAACACAAATTTCGTACATCCGAACCGTACACGGAAGGGATATGCGAAAACATATTGTGTGTTGTGCTGATGCTCATTAGTAAGTAAATCCTTGGTTAAGCCACAACGAGTTGAAACCAAAGACTGTCCACACACCGCGTTTTAACCACATATGCACGTGCCAGGTGATGACTACCTAAATTGAAGCTTGTACAATGTGAATTTTCTGATTTGAATCGCTTGATAAAGTCTCTACGAGAGGATCGAAACGTTGCGAAATCGACAACTCTTTAGTTTAAACTTGTTGTTGCTGTAAATATCATCGGTATGACTGACGAATGTGAACAGTCACGCTATATATGCAGTTATATTGAGAAAGTTGCTATTTCACAAGGATTAGAGTACTTTATCAACTCGGTCGGGTTTGTTATCCACTAATGACTTTCTTAATGAAATGTGCTCTGTTGCTGATGGACGCCAAGTTTATGGTCATAACGGACACGAACATGCCAAGATAGAAAACAAGCACTTCAATGCGTGTTCCGAGGTTGCTTAAAAAACACAAAGTGAAATAACCTGGCACAGCGATGAACCAGATTATTGAGCCTTCACAGCTGTGGAGAATGAGCTTGGTGATATAACTGGCGAACAACTGCAAATTTAAACTGTCCTAAAGAATCCATCAAAACAATTTGTTTGCTATCTGTGGGAGATGTAACATACCCCAAAAAACCGTCCACTAACTAGAATGAGCATTTACCGTTTTCTTTGTAAAGCCGAATTGCTTTGATGTACCATCATTTTTTTACCTCTGGCGCCGACTCACATACTGGACGCTAGTTAGCTGGTTTCTTCACCCGATCGCTTGACGAGCTATAAAAACGCAGGAGCTGCATTTTGTACTCTGACTTCGGCACTCGGAACTTCGGGCTGAGACAATAGAGGCTCTTTTCGGGAGACCAGTGTTTTTCCTTTGTAGTCGGCTTTGGGGGAATCGGCTCTTCGTGGTAAAACAGTGCGTACCATATCACTGCGTCGTAAGAATCGTTCTAGTTCAATTGCATCCACTCGGTCGCTCCGCGATATAGCATTTTTGGCGACGTTTGTTGTTTTATCATGGATCCATCCAAGCTGGAATTGTTATCGGAGCAGCAGCTTAAGCTGATAGAGATGCTTGCAAAGTCCAAGGAAACCTTCGCACAACTTACAGTTATGAACGCACCGTCGATTTATGCCCTGTGCAACAGTATATCAAAGTTCCATTACGACCTTGATTCAAATGTTACATTTGACACCTGGTTCAGGCGTTTTGACGATTTATTTACAGTTGATTCCGCTGGTCACGACGATGATGGAAAGTCAGACAGTTACTTCGTAAGTTCGGTGAAGCCGAATTAGACAAGTATTGCAACAGTATTTCGCCTGATAAACCTCGAGACCGCAATTTCAAGGATACCATCATATCGCTTAGTCATCTGTTCGGTGATCAATCTTCTTTTTCAGTATTCGTTACGGATGTCTCAAGCTGGCAATGAACGATTCTGATGTTTTCCTGACGCATGTTGGACTGGTAACTCGTGAATGTGAACGCTTCCAGCTAAAGTCCTTGACGGACAATCAATTCAAGTCGCTAATGCTGATATGCAGTCTTCAATCTCCAAGGTTGGCTGATATACGCACCCGGTTGCTGAACCGTTTGACACAGAAACCCAATCTCACCTTGAACGACATGGCTGCAGAGTACCAACGACTACTAAACTTGAATCATGACACCACTCTGGCCCAGTCTGTGGGCCAAGTTGGTACCGAAGTTCATGCGGTTCAACATCCTTCTACTGCCAAATTGCGCAACCCCGGCCCGTCACACAATACACCATCTGGCCCGGACGGCCCGAAAATTTGGAATAAGCCTCCGGCAGCATGGTGGCACTATGGGGCCTGGCACTTTGTCAGGTTCTGCCTATTCAAATAACACAGATGTCGGCAATGCAATTCAGTTGGTCATAGAGAAGGATATTATTATTCAGGTCAGCAACGTACACTTGCTGGTTCAAGGTCCAGATCGAAGTCACGATCCAATTCACCATCAACAGCATTTGGCAACAAAAAGACATTGATGGCAGTCTTCCAAGTCAAGGCTCCAAGCCGACGTAAGTTCTAACCCTTCATATCAATGGTCAGCCAGACCGGTTACAGTTAGACACTGCATCCGACATGGCTATCATTTCGGAGAAACTCTGGCACACGCTCGGGCAACCTCCGGTACAAAAGGCTAAACAGATCACCATCAGTGCATGTGGTGGTCACGTTCCACTTACGGGTCACCTGCATTGCTGCGTTTCATTCCATGGTAAAACGTTCCACGGATCCTGCTTTGTGACAACATCAGAACTCAACCTACTTGGCCTCGACTGGTTTGATCAATTGGGTTTGACGGACACTCCCATCAACACAATATGTAATCACGTGAGTCACGCTTTGTCCAATCAGCAAGCAGCCAAAAAACCCCTCGCTTGGCAGCAGTAACCTGGCCGAAACCCGACAAACCCTGGTTTCGGATACACATCGACTACGTTGGTCCCATCAACGGAGTACATTATCTGGTTTTCGTGGATGCCTAATCCAAATGGCCGGAGATCGCCGCGGTATCTCCACCGACCACATCGAAGACATTGCAGGTGTTGGAGAGGATATTTTGCCAACATGGACTCCTAGAGACCACCGTACCAGACAATGGCACACAGTTCACGTCACGTGAGTTCCAGAATTTTTGCACGCTTAATGCCATTTGTCATATACGCTCTCCACCCCACCATCCCCAGTCCAACGGTCAGGCTGAACGCTTCGTAGATACTTTCGAGCGAGCGCTTCTCAGCTCACGGGGAAAGGGAACGTCGGAAGAGATCCTCCAAAAGTTCTTGATTGCCTACAGAACCACGCCCAACTGTGCCACACCAAATCAGCCGTCTCCCGCAGAAGCATTCATGGACCGAAAACTTCGGACAATGCACCACGCCATGCTGCCGAGAACCACGGCTTATCAAAAGACGCCACCGGAGAAACATGAATCTTAATTCGAAGTGTACGCCAGAGATTACCGCGCGAATGATGAAACATGAAAACCTGACCGTAAGAGAAAACCAAGAACCCACGATACTAATATTCTGAAAAGGGGAGGTGTTGTGGATGTCACATACCCCCAAAAAATGTCCACTAACTAGAATGAGCATTTACCGTTTTCTTTGTAAAGCCGAATTGCTTTGATGTACCATCATTTTTTTACCTCTGGCGCCGACTCACATACTGGACGCTAGTTAGCTGGTTTCTTCACCCGATCGCTTGACGAGCTATAAAAACGCAGGAGCTGCATTTTGTACTCTGACTTCGGCACTCGGAACTTCGGGCTGAGACAATAGAGGCTCTTTTCGGGAGACCAGTGTTTTTCCTTTGTAGTCGGCTTTGGGGGAATCGGCTCTTCGTGGTAAAACAGTGCGTACCATATCACTGCGTCGTAAGAATCGTTCTAGTTCAATTGCATCCACTCGGTCGTTCCGCGATATATCGCTCCCTGAGAACCATACAGGTATTTGGGTAACGCAAATTTAAGATCACCCATATTCTGATCAAACATTCCCATTCATATAGAATTTTCAGCCGCAGCAGCTTTCAGTCAGTCACCTCACACTGAACACCGGCAAATCACTACTGATTTTCAGAAAGCAAAAACGATTTGCTGGATTTTGCCAAGTGGTGTAGTGAGAATTATTCCTTGGACCAACCTCCCACTTAACATGACTATGGTACCACGCATGGGAACCTCAAAATCTTGAGTTATGAGAATCATGAGGTCGCTAGCACACTTACACGCTCAAAATTGGTCGTTCGGTAAATGTTGAATATTCCGCCCAGACGGACCATGGAACATAGCACAACCAGAAATCACTCTTCCAAATGGTCAACAGAAGTGAGGACAGTACGCTTGAGATAATGTCAGATTAATCAAAGCAGTGTGTACTAGCTGGACATGCTTCAACGAATACGTTCAACATAAGACAATGAACATGAAGGTTTATAAGTAGCTTCAACAAGAACGAAGCACATAACATCATCAAGATCACGTCAGCCAATGATGAGGTGAGGGCAGCATGTAAGTGTTGAGAGATTTCATTGCGTACTATGTATTGCAAGTTGTTTACGATTAGTTGATCTGATTTGTCAACAGGTTTCATCAGCAGTATTTTGAAGGATGCGGTAACAGAATTTACGAGTTGAATTATGCTGCAGTGCCAATCGAGGATTGTACGTAAGTGCTGGTAACATCTATCAGAAACCAAAATCAATCTAAATGCTAGCTAACGCTTATTATCTCGGGCATCACGAAGACCACTCATATCGCTGGACAATGTAGGAGGGTTTTTTTATCGTAGATCGGCATATGCAGACAGGAATTCGGTTAATATTCGTTTAGGAGTCCTAGTGACAGTGAATACACACTCGGATCTTCAAACTTCCCAAAGACCACATCACGTTTTCATTGGTTTGGCTTTCAGGCTGTGCAAGTAATGACATTGCTGCAGTTATGTGACCGGGCAGTTTTTCTATCATCTCTTATTCACAGCTTAAAAATGATATGCACGTTGCTTTCATCCAGTTGGCCAGCTGTTAACTCGAGTTGTTCCTTGGAGGCAACGATTCGCTCAGTGCCAAGACAGCATAGTTAAGCGTCTTCCGGCCTTCTTTACTGTTTTCCTCCAATCTCGATCAATACAGCCAAAAGCGCAACATCATCAAATATTCGATCATCTAACCGCTAACCGCAAAGATTACACCGGAGTAGAAACATTACTGCTTAACTGTGCGTGAAGTTTCACCCAACCATAAGTCGGCTTTTCAGCCTGTTATTTACCTGTCGACCGCCTAGTCATCCAGGTGGCCTGGCGGACTACTGACCAGAGAGATGATGGCAGCAACTATCTCACAGCGTTTAAAAAACGACTCATTTAAACAGTGCTGGTTGATGATGATGAGAATATGGTGCAATACAGCCAGAAGGTATCGTCATATACCTTCACAGTGCTGACAAAAATGATTTGTTAAGTAATATGGTTCACTACAAAGACATTAGTGTTCATTGCCAAAACAGTGATCATCGAGAAAGTCCTGGCTAAAGCGGCATAGAGGACACAGGTAGCCGATTCTGTCCCTATAAACACGATCGATGAGTAGTTAGTGAGTGTACAAAACCCAAACTGCAAACCATTATTGTGTTGTAGTAAGTTAGCCTTGTTGGTCACAGGTCTGCATCCTGTTCGAGCTGGAAGGAGTGCATCAAAGTGGCTGCTGGCGCTGAAGCCTCATCCACCCGCTAATAGTACAATTTGGTGTTCACTGATAGACCATTAGGTGATGGTGTACAAGTTCGGTGGTAGTCTAGGTAACGAGCAGAAGACGTGACAAATATGCAAGTAATCGTGGGCCTCACAAAGTTGCGTTATATTGTTATCGAACAGCTGGGCAGGTAACCTAGAGAAGTCTACACATTCACGTTCATTTCAAAATTACACCTGGTAAACAGCATAAAAAACAACGTACGTTTAAATATCTAAAAGAGCACATTGAGAGAAGTGTTGCTGTATTCCGTGAATATGCGAATATATCGGTATGGGATGGCCGTGTGCACCACAAATTAAAATGATAGCTTTTATACCACGAAAGCATGTTGATTAAGCCACAATGTAAAAGTTTGATGCAAACATAAAATGGATTGTTCACCCAAAAGTTTTGAAACAGCCAAAATAAGACTTTACAAGTCGAACTAAAAATCCTGTCCCGATTCCCCATAATTGTATCCCGAAGAGTTACAGGTGTACACTTATCTTTCACAAGCGACATATCTGGTTCTATGGTAATGAGAATGTGGGCGAATCAACCAGAAGCAACAGCACATCATAAAGTTAGAACAAGTAATTCGACATTTATAGTGTTATTTTTTTCATAATCCATCAGATCTGGAACTTTGGACAAAAGTTAAAACGCGATTATACGTACACACCAGGTGGTAATATTTTGCATAATCAACACTATATCAATTCGAACCCACCGACCACACATACAGGAAAAACGAAACCGTTTGCACTGCATATCTGCAGTGCAGCTTTCTCCATGTCTACTCAATTTGAAGTTTGTCCATTTCATTTTCGTCCTTGTAGTTTAACACTATATGGTTAATGTCCTTAAGTCAATTCAGCTGAAACCAGCCGAGGTGAAAGTTTGCTGAACTGTAGACACCGTTGATAACGTGATTCCAATGTCTCTCAAGGAATATCGAAAGACGAGAGGAGAGTTATTTCGATAGTACATTGGGGTAAGCACAAAACTGATTCTATTTTCTGGGATTTTTCACTTACCAGACACGATCCAATTGTTACCGTCACGACATGAATATTGCTTCTAATAATTTCGGGTGTTTGATGAGTGCAAACGTGTCTGGGGAACTTTCTATTAAAGTTGTTGCTGCTTCATAAATTGTGTTACTGGCCTGTTGGAAGTTATGTACACCTGAATACTAATTCGCCATATTGACTGACATTAAGACTGGTCTGCCCACATGACCAGACCTGCTTCAAGTTTTGATGTAATAAGCGTTATGAACATCAGCTATCATAACTGTCGAATAATGCAAAAATTACGATGGACTTCCCTCCAGAAGTCTAAGTTGATCAATGTTCCAAAGAATTTTGCTGCTTACATCAAAATAGATTAGGTTGCAAGAAATTTGCAACGTTTTTCTTCAAGTAAAATACATATTTTGTGACGACTCCCAAAATATGCTAACTGTATTCGAGTGCCGTAATGACACTTTCGTTCGGAGATTTGGAGGATATTGCTCACCACCTCGTCCTCACTCACGATACGCCTTCGTTCCTATGTTTGCTTGCTTCCCAACTGTTAACGGCACGCCTTATTCAACAGCTGACAATGAAAGGGGGGAATAAATTCGTAAAACAGCACAATTGAGAAACGCTGAACATTTGTGGTGACGATGAGAAAATACATCCTGACACTCGCTTACCAACTACGGTTGTACCGAGTAAATCGTTCGCTGGAACATCCTGATATATTTTCAACACATCCAACAACATTGTTATAAAGACGGTCTGTTCGAATTTAATCTGTCACATCAGACAAGCAAGCAGTCAATTGCCCGAAGTGCACCATAATCTCAAAAATTTCGTTTATGAGCAAGAACTCGGGGAGGATGTTAACATTCCTGATTATTTTTTGTTTTTCAGAAAATACTTTTATTGCGTTTTATTCACTGGCAATGGCTGCAGCCATCTTGTATTGTCTATTTTACAAATATTTTGCTCACAGTAACGGTACAACCTCATTTCTCACTTTTTCCTCTCCACTAATGTTTTTATCCACAATGCATTTTTTGCTCGAGCACTGTTCCACCTTTCATTCTGCCCACCATATTCTGACTGGGTTGTGGAAATTGGACATGTTTATACCTCAGTATTTTCGTGTTTGCTGAGCTTGCCTAATAGTGGGCGTTGCTGCGTATACTTATGAGGGTTACGTACGAAATTTAACGGACCGTGGTTATACACAGACAGATAAGGTGGCCACAAACGTCCTGATTCGGATACAGCAAGATGGTGTATTTAATGTTTTTTCAGACAGAGGTAGTTACGCGCATGGTAACTTAACAGCCAACCAAAATAAACAACCAAGTGAAGTCCGTATAAGTAGAGTATCCTCCAGAAATGGGCAACTTGCAAAGCATCAGTGCAATAGTTAAACTGAACGGCGGGAAAACAAATAGGTTACAATTCATGAAGTCAACACAGAATACATTGCGCGGTAGTAAAATTAACAGCAGAAACGTTTACAGCCTTAAGGATATGTGATTGGCGCAGCGAGTAATCCCACGGTTTAAAGGCTTGCAATACTTTGATTTCACAATTTTAATGGCTATATACAACTCACTACCCTGCAAGCATATACAGCATGGTTTGACNGAAATGGGCAACTTGCAAAGCATCAGTGCAATAGTTAAACTGAACGGCGGGAAAACAAATAGGTTACAATTCATGAAGTCAACACAGAATACATTGCGCGGTAGTAAAATTAACAGCAGAAACGTTTACAGCCTTAAGGATATGTGATTGGCGCAGCGAGTAATCCCACGGTTTAAAGGCTTGCAATACTTTGATTTCACAATTTTAATGGCTATATACAACTCACTACCCTGCAAGCATATACAGCATGGTTTGACGTTCGCAAGTCGAGTTCGCATGTGGATACTGTCTCATCTACATAATAATTGCGTTATTCTCAACCGGTGGTCCCAGGCTACCTGACTCCACATAGAGCTGTCCGTAAAATGTCAGTAAAAATCAGGCAAACATGTTGAGTTCTTCATCGCTAGTTGTTAATACACGTTCTTCTGAATCCCGCAATGTTGATTTTTATCAACCAAAATGTGACCTGCAAGACGGTCGCAGAAGGTGAGATTAGGATATCTGATGTATCTGCATAGACATTCAGTCTTGGCTTTTTGTTTCTAATTCAACATTGTTACCTGTTTCGTTAGGGCAGACAACCTACTAAGACTAATATTTTTCAAATTATTCACGGCTAACCTGGAAAATCATGACGGATAAACTAGACAGCCCACCTTTTTATAAATTGCGTATTTATGAGTTTGTTAACAGTTGCTTCACTCCAGGCAGGAGCTGGATGACGGAACCCTCATTCTATACCAAAATATGTCGACCAAAAACGAACTAAAGACCTACCTCTACTCTGGAGAACAGCAGAATTAGGAACGCAAGGAAGTTTCTACACCTCAACGTCTATGGAACTATCACTTGAACTGGTCAATAAACACACTCTGAGGGCAATATCGTTAGTGTACCAACAAAAATAGGTGTGATCATTAGTCATCCGGTCGTAGATGGTCCTCGCCAGTGATGCTTGGAACCTAGTTTTGTTAACAGAATAAAACTTGCTTGATTACAGTTATCTAAAATAGATTGCGTGCAGTTCAAAACTGCCCGCTCAAAGACTAAACCAGAATCTTTGTAACTACAACAAGATAGAGGGTGTCGATTGGTTGGAATGCGTTAATAGCCGGTTCCTTTCTCCAGTTTTGCACACATGAAACCAATGGCTGCATAAAATGCGGCATATATTCACATGCCTCAGTTAGTTTGGCGGCATGCTAATCTCTCTTTTCCAGCTACTTGAAGTAAATACTCCACGTGGAGCAATTGAGTTTGTCAGCATTTAGTGTCAGTGTGAATCAGAGTTGTCCTTTGTTACTAAAGCTGATCTAAAGCCTTCAGTCTGTCACACACAGTACAACACCGAACAAGCGAAGAAGATCCAGCGTAAATGGTTGCGAAATACACGATGGCAACTCAAATGGCCGCAAAAGTATAACCCATTTCCTGCTTACCACGGTGTAAACTTTTCTTATAGCATGCACATAAATATATTTAAGAAAGTACCTTCCGTCTTCGTACCTGGGAACAAAGTGGGCTGTTTGTAATATTCGTTCAACTATTGACGAACAAGCTGTAATTGAGACTTGACACTCATACGTTACTACTTTCAAGTCTGATTATAACTGTCTGCAGTAAACACCACAAACAAGCCGTTAGCTTGTGACAACGTAAATTACTTAGCCCTAGTCTCCTGTCCTGTTGATTTGCTTTAATTTCAAAAGCGCAAATTTCCTCCAGGGTGCGTACATACATATGCACATGATTCAAAGTAAAAGATGGGCACCGAGTGATGTAAATTACTGTGCAACTTTTCGAAGCAACTTGTGACATATCTTCATTATGTTTTGGGGGAGGATTTTTAGCAAGTTTTTGAACAAAATGACATAACCAGCATAATCACCATGCAGACAAGCTGAATTGAAGCGTGAGTTGGTATAAAAATATAGAACGAACGTGACATGAATTGATGTATTATCAACCAATTAAGTCAACATCCCGATAGGCTATAAACACATGTGGTATAAGTACCCTAACAGAACTTGAGGCGTCGTAAGCTTAGACTTTAAAGCGGCAAACCTGTATCATCAATAAAGTGACGGAGAAATTGCCGAAATTGTAAGATGAAAGCTCCGATGCTTTGTACCACTCTGAACACTGCGTTTCTGATAGTTATTCACGGACATTCCAGGTATCAAATATACACACTCAGTAAAATGAAGACATGTTCATCTTTTAAGATTGGATGGTAGAAAATCTTTCTGCCTTCGAATCGTAAGGAGTTAAATGACCGTGTGTAACAAATTTTGGACTTACCACCCTTCAAATCGTGTCGCATATCATACTGGGAGGTTTCTGGTCATCGTTAATATTAATGTTAAATCAGAAAAAAATTAAACTGTAATTGTTCTTCTTGCTCCAACTATTGGCCAGAGGTGAGTTCATGGGTGTTCCCATTCACGGGCGTTTCACACTGAATATAAGCTAGTTTCGTTAATTCCACAGCAACCTAGCGTTGGGAATCATGAAGAAAGCGTGGGCTGTCTTGTTCATACTATTGAACATATGGTCTCTGGCATGTTCCGGTGAGTTTTATTTGCAGAAAAATTGTTTTCCAGATCCACACACTTTGTATTATTTATCGGTTTCAAGAGATGCACAAAATAGTCCTTTTTTTAACATGCACGAAATGGCGAGCACAGTAGTTGACTCATTGTGCAGTACCTATTTCTTACGTATTTTGCCGGCACCTCATCTGAAGGAAGAGTTTCACTTTCTAGGAAAGTGGATTATGGTAAAGGTAAGATAAGTTACTCTAAGACAACTAAGGTTCTAGGTGTGAATGCTGTATGCATGTTATCGTTCTGGATAACCTTAAACTACCCAAGGCGAATCTACCTAGCACTCCGGTGGTAAGGCTTCTGATGTGAGCCATATTAATCTTAATAAGCTCTAATGTTGGCGGGAAGTGCGGTAATGTGTTTGGACTCAGAAGGAAGCGCCTGTTTTGTGTTAGAACGGATTTCTGCTGGAAAATTCTTACATGTTCTAAAATGACTGAAAGCCCTACATTCATCCTGATACATACTTCCGGCATCCGACGAATAGACGGACGTTTTGAACGTCCAATGTAAAATGACGTTTTTCTAAATATGATGACAGTTCCATCGATGACACCTGGATAAATAACAGATTCTGTTGAAAGCCGGGGTTCGCTATTTAGACGAAGGGTTGGACTTTTCCTGAAAGTTCTTACCTTCTTTAATTCACGTATAGGAACGGGACATCAACTCCTCTAGATGTTTCATGAGACTGAAAGGTCTATATCAATAAGTCTCTTGTTACACACTGTTCAATACGAGGACCATAAGAGTCAAACTAGTGTTTGAAGCTTATTCAACCTACTTCACAGGCTTGTTTACAAATTTCCCACTCGAATTGGAGTAAAAGTTGTGTGAATCTAGAACGAAAACAGGAAAAGCAGTGGACTCTATGAAATCTCTGGGTTAACTGTGGGTATTGATGTGGTTTGAGGAATGAAATAGGTGATATGGAATACATGTGTATTAAAATCGCAGGAACCAGTGACAACAAGGTTACGGCAATCATACACTGTGAATTTGAATGGATTTTTCCATGATGTGGTATTCACTTCAACAAAGTAAACGACGAAATGTAATGAACCAGATGAACGGGTCGTCATCATCAATATGGACAATAATGCAAGATTGGTTTCGCTGGTGCTTAAGTGTCACAGAACTCCCGACGAAAAGGCCAAGACATGGCCACTAAAAGAAATAGGATTGAGAGGCAACCCAACAAAATAAAACGGCTATATCTAAATATGAACACTCACCACCAAGTTTAGCACACCGTTCAAGCAAACAATAAGGTGTAATGAAATAAGGCATCATCAGCAACACATCTTCTTTACGGCTTTCACTGTTCTGCGTCACTAGGTGCTCTTATTTCGAAGACGACTCAGTTGAACAACAATGACTTTCACACCACTGACCTCAGTCAACCGCCAGATCTTCACCCATCAACCGCATGAGTCGCAGAAGCTGCATCTGGGGGAGCCGAACCCAACCTGTAGTCGCCAATTCCTTGGTGACGGAATTTATTTCTTCAAGGCTGGTCATTATCTGTCCATCTCGCACCTTAGCCAATCGACCACAGTTTCCGTATACAGTGCTTGGGGCAGCAGACGATTAACCGGTATTCTTAGTTCAAAGTTTCACCATGTACGTCTACGCGAGAGGAAAGATAACGAAACGACTTGCTTGGTAGTCACTACGAAATACCCAATTCCCACCACATTCACTGCCTACCTGTTGATAACATTCAATGTGAGCAATCGAACAAAGATACATGTGATTAAACACCAGAAGACGATACATGTCCTCCACTGTAAGTGAACAAGTCTTAGAGCTATAAAGTGGCACAACTATCACAGTAGCCATTTATGCCTAAGAGGGGAGCCTCAATTTCCTCAGATATGTCCTAAATTAGCGGATTCAACCCATGAGTTGGAGATACCTGATGTTATTCTGTTCCCCACACATTTGCGGCAGTTGTGCAACTTCACAAGTGCGCTAATCAGCAACCTGTGTAACGTCATTAACCATCACTGAATTCAAGTAATCGCAGCATCCTTGGAAAAGTACATTGCAATCTGAGGCTACATAGTGCATTCTGAAATTTTTGAAAAGCGCAAAATTGCACCCGGCACTCTTTGTGTGGCCTGAAACTCTCATAATACAATGCTGTCATCGGCACAATGAAGACCGGTCAGTCTTCCATCGTGTAGGAGGTCCACGTCGACATATTTCAATACTGCAGGCGACCATTCACTATCACGCCAAAAACAGGTTTGAACAATAATAGTGAAATTAAACATCCTTAACCAGCAACTATCTTGAATCTGTGACTGTCGTCGTAAATCACAACCTGCGCCGAACCATGAGAATAAAGCACCAATAGTGTGTTCACCTAATTGGTCGGTGCGTTTCTGAGTTTCATGTCTGAATAAAACGGAAATTGTTGGCCGACGGCTTGGAGTACGTTTCCTGGAATGGGGCGAAGGGTGGAAATTTGATCAATATACCCTCGTCCTGGACTAAAACAGCCTATCACTCCCCAAGCTTCACCTACCGAGATGCAATGAGAGAACAAAATATAATGAAAGACAGAACTCTAGAAACATCTTATGTCACGCTAACCTCCTCATGGTTCCAGCAATGATTCGTGACTACTTTCTCATCTATGGGAACTATTTTCGACTGACCCCAGCAAGGAGGGATGTCTTCTATATCCCGCACTGATTGAAACAACCAAGCCAGAGTACTTACTGGCGTCTCTCCACCTTCTTTGAAGCAGGAGGTCAGCTTCCTCTGTCTAACTCACTAATCTTCTGGACTTCATAAATGAGTGTGCCAATGGCCAGATGTTCACCAGCCAGACTGCGTTGTCGGTGGCTTCTTTACCAACCGAAAGTAAGAACAAAACTACAGTGCACCAACGCACAGTCCAAATCCAAGTATGTGCTCCAATAAAATCATTGGTTCTGAATTAACTCAGGCCGCTTATCATTGGCAAACATATGGTTTAGTTAAGAGCAGATCTTACTCCGAAAATGGAGCACCATGTGTAACAATGATGCACATGTTGTACAAAACTAGCGCAGACTGAAAATAGCCTGTACCCGGCCCATATTTACAAAATCCGCCTGCTACTCTCCGAGCGACGTGATGCGACCCAAAGCCTGCCACCCAAACGAGACTTGCTCTCTCCAAGATGACCAAACTCGTCGTTTACATCTCTGGCTAGAATAATCATATCAGAGATATGTGTCGAACATAGAAGAGCGGTCAGCTCACAACGAAAGGCACCCTGGACACTGACGTCATTCCAGTCGGCTGTGGCGTACGCAGACACGTTGAAATGATTTCTGAATATTTGTTGTTCACTTTCGACATTAACAGAACCCAATAAATGAACAGCATTAGCTCCACGGATATCCATCCTACCAACGGGGCTGTGGGTGTCATATCGGAAACTGTATCTTCATCAGCCTGATCGGTACCGGCGGGGGTGGATCCACCCTACGTGTAACCAGCAGCCAATAGGAAGTGCGAGTGCTGTCGGTCCTATATGCTGACTAAAGTCATGGATGATAATCTCTTAAATGTAGTAGACGTCGGTATCCAACAGGTCTGATGTCCATGAGAGGGCGTTCTGTTAGTCTGTATGTTTTAAAGTGCGAACATTGAAGGCACCTAAAATAGTAATACGCACTCTAGGTTCAAGCAAGGGATTGATGAAGTCTGAGACTGGGTGATAAGAGATGGGACTTACTGACACATCGTCACCATGAATGGCTATATCTGTTGTGAGACCTGCAAAGTAGCCACTAGAGCTGAGGATCGGGAGCGGCCTAAGTATTAAATTCGATAGGACAGTGAGGGGGAGGATGTCAGCAGCAGTATTTTTTCGTCTATCCACCGTGATGTATGCAGTAGATAGGGTAACCTGATTTACACTACTGAATAGTCGGTGCAGAATGGAAATACGCGTGCCTTTTGTAGTCACATTTGCATGTGCGCTAAGATACTGCTAGGACTCCCTCACCAAGACAGCAGAACGATCAGGGCATTCAACCAAATCCACTGACTAAAATGCCTGTGCCGCGGAGAATCGAGCTGGTGCAAGTTTACTAGACTAGCAGTTTTCTTGGAAATGATACCAACCCTCCCTTAACCCACCAAACTGGGGGACCAACGAAGTATGAGTTGTTCGACCTGTACCTATTGACTCGAATGGTATAATTGACTTTGTCAATGTGTTCAGCGCACTAGATCATCGAGATATGTGAGCCGTCACACTGTGTCAAGGTCCACTGATCATGAGCTGTAACAGACGAGTTTACTAGGGGTCATGATGTTCAGTTAGGTTTACTTCTGCAAAAAGACTGTTGTTCAGTAGCTTTCCATGTCATACAGCTAATTACAACTGAGAAACACTTGACAGTTCTTAGCTTGACAATCAATATAATGCATGTCGTTCTTCAAGACTGAGGAGTTTTGCGTTATGAAACGTCGATTTACTAATCGAGTCAGAGGTTAGAATAACATTTCGGTTGAATCCTTGATAGCGCCTGATAATCAGACATTCGGTCTGGTTGCTTTTTTCTAACTTCAACTCAATGATTCAAAAAATGGCTTTTGTCAACTTGAAATCAAAAACAAACTTTGCTTCATCGAAAACGAGACAGTTCAGCCCGTTTGGTATTCGTGTTTCACCGAATATTCATACAGGTTTTCCTACCAATTCAACTCAAACGACTTGGATAACATCTGTCTCAATTTGCTGGGCATTCTGTTGATGACTGTTCATTTGTCTCGTAATCCTTTTCTTTCAACCAACACTGTACTCTGAGACAGAAGAAATTCCGTTGGCAACAGTGTGCACTGGATTCCTAAGGCAGCGTATATAGAAGAGGAAATCGTGTCAGCTGCTGAATCAATCACAGCAAACAGGCGACTCGTCGTGAGGAAATATATTTAAGTTGAACGAGAACGCCCTTTAAATGTGCTATTCGAATATGGTGAAACTAGGCCGCCGATGGCTAATTCTGTGACCTGTATAATGAGTAAACAATCTGTGGGGTGTTTCGCTATGGACTATGGACAGAACTCCACGGTAGACTAGTCCGAGTTATTAAATGGAGAGATCATGTGCACGAGAAGCAAGTGGGTGTTATCCAAGACGTTTGAATCAAAGTGTACACCTAAGCACAGGGGGATGGTGAAGGTGATGTGCAAAATGAAAGCACTAGGAAATGTGATGCCATATTGCTAGAAACTCAGTATACGATAAGTAAATTGATGAGGAGAAATCCCAAAACATCTGCTAAATTGCCACCAACAAATATCTCTCTCTGTCTGTACAGTTGATCGACAACATGTGAGGAGTATACGCAAACAGACAAAATGGAGGCGTTAAAATATCCTAATCTGATGCGGGGTGAGTAGGCAGCTACTTTGCTAAATTTGTTAGTAGCATTGAAATCTCCGTTCTTTGACAGAATGTTTGCTGCAACAAGAAGTTGGTAGGTTGCACTGATGGACTTTGGATAGTGACATGCTGGTGAATACGATAAATGCCAGGTATAAACCCTATTCATTGTGGGTGCGGCCGACCGAAATGTACTGGACCATTCAGTCAACAAGCATGTGTACCAAAAGTATTTAAAAATGCGACACGGAACTGCAGTACAGAGAGATAGTAATGCTTGGAGAGCTGTGCGACTTGACAGTCTGCGAATGACAACGCCGTTCTAAGACGTTTTCTACAAGCCTCGTTGGGTGTGCTAAAATGGGTCTGGCGTCCTAAAAAATTTCGTCACAGGGTACTGATGTTAGTTCAAACTTCACTTCCACATTTCTATCTAGTTTGACAGTTTTCACACCCAGATTGTTTCTGTCCATACTATCTCATTTAAGTGAGCTCTTCACTCTGAAAGCGTTTATTGAAGCTTCATATTTGTATCCAGCAGACGTTCTCAACTCGTCGAGTACACAGTTTTACTCGGTATACTCCGAAGTTCCCCTATTTTATGTGCACTGAATTTGCAACAGAAACTGCAACAGCAACAGTTTACTTTGCGCCACATTACAATAGTACAGTTGGATACATGTAGGTTTAGATGAAAATGAGTTGTGCAATACATGACCAAATGGTTTCAAACTATTGATGCCGAACCCAAAGTGACTTATCGTCAGTCGCTGATGTGTACGCAGACTCAGTTGAAGTTTATGTCAAAGTTTCTGACAGAGGTAGAGCAATCGAGTTGTAACTTCGTTCTGGTATAAATAGGCTAGAAAGGGAGCACAAGTGATCATTTCAATCAGATTCGGAGTGGATAGTAAGAAACACAATAAGTTCATTTCAGTGAATAGTATGCGACAATTTGTGTCTGAAGTAATCATTTAGAGGTAATTGTCTGTAGAACAGTTTACCAGGTAAATTTACTAGCGCCGAGTGCATGCTGGAACGAGTTCGAGAGAGATTGTGTTTAACATATTATATAACTAAACCCTTCTAAGATTAACCTCACTTCCCTATTCTGTTCTATTTCGTTCAGCTCCATGGCGGCCCCCATATTGGAAAGGTTAATTCAAGTGATCGATGTGTTGGATTCAAGCACGATCGCCTATTATCGTTCATGCGCATAAATGTGTTAAACTCATTTATCTTTTGTGGGTGATACCTTTGCAAGTGTTTTGATACACAACAGATCGATCAGTGCGAGGCAGCAACGTTTTAAGTGACTCTCGATTTGGCGTTGGGATTTTCGGAACCGTATGACTGAGGGTGCAATTTACTACCACCAATCTTACATACTGACCATATAATCGCGCCGCACGTACTCGCAAAATTTAAAATTCCAAGTGCAATCAGCAACTATCCATCGTACATGCGACCTTCACTATTCCCACCAATGTGGTGTCTATAGAACCAATGATGTAGCTACAAGTACATCCCAATCAGTCATCTGGTTTGCATTAAGACGGATCAAAACCTACCAGTGTCAGAGTTGCACAAAAGATCTCACATTTAAGCCCATAGTACTGGCGTAATTAACAACTGAGAACTCACAACACGTTACATATAGTTTTCACGTAACAGTTTTGACTACGGATGCCAATATCACATTTCTGCACTGTCCATCGAGCACATTTCTTTACGTTCACTTACTAAAGTTCTGCAGTCAGCAATGAAACATGACGAAGTTAAGTAGAAATCTGGTGGCGCCAGTCCACATCGGCTACAAGTGTGGCATAAAGCAGCTTTATCCGCATTGACGACTTCAGAGTGTTTTTTCATCTATAGAAACAGCAAGTCCTTGTGGGATCGTAGCATAAAAACCTGAGTGTGTTCTGAAGTTAGCATGGTGTGCAGTTTATAGAACGTAACTTTTTACCGTTGCTCGAGCTAAATTAATCTGGCTCTGAACAGACAGTATCATTCGATACCGGACTGAGTTGTGGAACTTGCTTCATTATACTCCGAAATTGGGGCACTGAATCAATGACACCGGCCGGTCTCAGGGGCAGAGAGGATTGGGAACCTCATTAACTTTTTATTTCTCTCTCTAATCAGTGAATGCTAACTAATAACAATTTTACCCAAATTGTAATATTCTAACGAGGATCAGGAAACATAACATATTCTTTCTGCAGAACATTTTATGACATGATTATTTCACGACAGACTTTTTCACTTAGTACAAGTGGTTTTAAAATTAGTCTATCAACTATTCCAAATGGGGCTGCATCGACGGCAGTAATAGTGGGCTATAAACGGTGTTCAACATTTTGTATACTTGCATTTTGCTGTATGTAACACGCTTACTCTCTCTTCTTATTTGACTCTGTTTTATACAGTTCCGCCGTACTATCGCAAATGGCTAGGTTAGACCACTTGACGTTTTGTTATGCTAGTTGATCCAAATAAACGATTTATTCATTCCCCAACTTGCTCACTGTCCTCCTACTATTAAATTTCATACCGTTGTTACGTTACAGTCTCTTTATTTGGATCCACACAACTGGTTTCGTTGTCATGTATTTTATCACCCCTCCAATACGCTTGAATTAACTGACATTGTTGTTAGTTCTGGCCTGCAACAGTTACCGCCTATTATGGCCATCTAGATGTCACTAAATTTCCCCCAACTTTTCTGTTTCTGGGGCGCAGTTATTGTTAACGAAGTATGTTGCCAGCGTTTGCCAGTCGCTGTTCGAGGACAATTCTGTGTGACCTGTATTCCTTGCAACAGAGCGTGTATTATATTTTATAAGGGAAACCTCCTATTCACTCAACTATACGCAAGTGTTCGCAGCGCCTTCGAATTCACAAATTGGACTGAGATTAGTGCGAATATTCTGAACTGGGTTTCACCAATTGTATGTTTTAAAACACACTTGCCAAAAAATAAGTGCCACTTTAATCCATTTTACTGCGGGATTCCCTGTGCTCATTCATTTAGCTGTTCAGTGCAATGTTTCATCAACCGAGGCAACGACTAACTGTTTCTAGGGAGGTACGCATATCCACATTTGCCGATTACCAGTTGCTTGCAAGCCTTTGAAGATATGTACAGAAAAAAAGAAAGTTGAAAAAGTTCTTGTGCACACGTCACTTAGAAAGTGAAGACTAGTCGAAAGATTGATTGAGTTTTAGGAGCTATCATTAGAGAGCTTACAACAGAGGAATTCGGAGACCAGTGAGCGCAACAGAAACTAAATCACTTGATGTCGACCATGTAATTGGGAAGGTACGAAATATAACATACAGCGACTGGCTGGCGTCGACTGTGTGCAGTTGAGGACATCCTCAGCCAACCGCACGAACTCTGATGATCAGTTTGTCCGAAGACTCGTTTTGAAGCCCAAAGTTATTGTGTATCGAGGATGCGTTCGGAAACAACTAACGTTTAGGCAGTTACCACAGTCTCTAAATGATTGCTTCAGAGTGGGCACATCCGGAATTATCTGCAGGTTAACTGTCCTATTGATTTGCATGCGTTACAGTTCATCAGTTCAATCGTACGCTTCTACCCAGCTTACCCTTAGGCTTTTTTAACGTCTTGCCTGGTTAGCAGCAGCTCCGATACTTGTTTGGTTAGACCAATGGGATATTGCATCTCGGAACTCATCATAAGTCAGACAACCCTTCTTGTCTTAATCATATACATATCGTGAGGTCTGGTGTCATCACAGTGACTTGTGCACGTCTGACTCAATTCAGTCACAGAAAATTTCTCTTAAAATGTCTCCATATTACAGGCTAAGATGTGGTACTACCGAAACGAACACACAAATGTGATTTGGTCGAGTACTGTATCTTTGTTTTGAAAAAAATGTTAACATTCAACAAACCAACATTTATTTCCTTCAGGCTAATTTTCTGATATCCTACGGTGGAGGTAGTTCATTTTATCCAATTTCCGCTTCTTGACTAGCTTACGATGTTAAATCCTAATCTATTGTGAGTGAGTGAATTGGGCGAAGTCAATTACATTCAAAGAAGATTTGGGATAAATTCCCAAATGTTGTAGATTTCAAACCCCGATGTTGAAATGGTTTAGCAGTATGTCACAGCAAACAGGAATTACGACCAATGCATGGTATTCATTTTGGAAGAGTGTATGGTTTAGGTAACTGTGAATAAAACAGCAAGGTGTGTGAATCTGTTTCATTTTATAAGCTAGATTATATAGTTACACGACAGCAATGTACCTGACAGTCGTAAATAAATATCACGAGAAACAATACACTTCAAAAAATACCAGGTTTAGTCAAAAGAAAAGTATAACAGTTCATTTTCTGCAATGAATTCCGTGTTGTGTGCAACATATCTCACGGAAAGTTTAACTTGTGATAACCAATTTTCCGAAATGCACAAACATTGACTGTAATACATCAATGTATCCTAACTCGTTCACGTGTTTGTCTTCTTTTCAGGTTACTTATAAGTTGAAACTGCAAATGGTCGGCTTCATTTATTGGAAACTAACATTGTAGGCTCTTATCTGAAACTTAAACATGCTACGCGTGAACCATCATTGACCGCAATATAACAAAATGGTTATATTCTCTTTCCTTTTGAGAATAAATGAAAAAGCCATCATCCTGGTAACAAACGTACGCTGCCGCCATGATAACATGTTCGTCGCACTACGTAAACATAATTTGTAAGTATTCATACGTATGACTGAAAGCATTTTGTTAAATCCTGTGGATGTTGTCATTCGTGGCAGCTTAATGCCACTAACAGCGAACAACGAATCTGGTGATATTCTTACAAGTCGAGGAAAAACCAATCTGTTGTGACAACTCCGTGTGCGGCAATCATAAGAGCTTAATCGCAAGCGAGTAACCTAACCAACAAACTGCCGCCAAATATTTTCCCACGAATGGTACATTAGAAGACGTGTAGTCGGAAGTCAAATATTAGAATGAAAGGCGAACAGGGAGCTGGTGATCTATTACGAAGCACAATGCTCATATAGTTACGGTAATCATTGGTTTAGTTGATACGCTGATTTGAGTGAAACCCATTTAGGAAAATTTAGGCTGTTGATTGGATTCGAATTAGTGACAAAAACAGTATGCCCAAAAACGGTAACAACTCTACCAAGCTCTACGAAGCCACGCCACAAACTCAGAAATTTCAAAGTTGGACTGCTCTCTACCCATCTCGTTGTCGGATATGAGATCCACCAAGTGATTCAAAGGACCAACTGTCTCTGCAGCACTTTTCAAACAACCCACACTAGAATCCACTCACGCCAAGACTGAGCACTGAGTTTGCGTTGGTAATTTGTAGTTTGGCAGACTCGATGATTTAGATGAGACAGTGAGAGGAGTGGGTAACAGAGTACAAATGTGAAATTTTCAAACTTCCGGCGTAGCTTCATAGCTCAGCTGGTTAGAATCCTTCCGAACTCCTGAATTTTCACAATCTAGTCTCATCCCTAACGTCATTGCATCAAAACCAATGAGGTACGTCTGTGAGGCAGCTAAGTCAAAACATTGAGAAACATCATCTAGAACGGGTTGCTACACCGTGAAGACCATAGAAGTGGGAGAAACTGAGCAATGGATATTCTTCTGTTGAATTAGTCCATAGGCAAATGCAGTATGATCAGTTTGGCCCCTCAAAATGGAACGAAATTGGCATATTCCATTCAACAGAAACTGCTTGCGACGATTGATTACACGCCTCCATTTAGACGAACTTCGAAGGAACCAAAACGGGTTTTTGAATGTTGGTAGCTTGTTGATACTAACGCGGTCACCTTGAGTAATCCGGCAAGAAAGCAGTATCTTCGGTGTCCGGCGCATTGGACCAGCCTGTCGTGTTTACGTCCGGACTGGATGACACTGACAACATTTAATGAATCAATAGGTTACGCGTCGAACTGACCATATTCGTCTTACTGGTATGTACGCCCTTGGGTTCTAATGGGAAACTCCAATGCACCGGTGGGCAGATCACTTAGAGTGACTGTCCTTGAATCGAATTCCACGATGCATAATAAATCTGTGATCACTTCAGAAATTGACATACGTCCATGTTCACATCAAGAACTTCGACTAGGCAACATCGTCTAACTAACGTCCGCGGTTGTAACCTTACCGTGTTAGACAGTCAGATGTTAAGCAAACCAGCTGTTAGAGTCTAAAAACATGTGTACGTTTGCCACTGCGGAACACTATGAAGCAGAATCATACCACGTCTGGCTTAGCGAGATGGATTAACGAAAACACGTGTCAGACATGCTAGCCTATATTACGATCTTGGAGGTGAGTGTTGAAACATTATCCAGCTTGAATTTGATCTGGTTGCTAAATGTCGTTTACTGGTTGCGTCATGACACCTCTCGCCCACATTAACAGGCGCCAAAGTACAATCGGATTACTTTGAGATGTGTAGTCGTAGATTTTTAATATAATGCACTGAAATTCTCCGGTATGTTGCTGTTGCCATTGTGCCTACTTCGTTCTCAAGGATTAGCCCTCTTTGAAGAGATTACCGATTTGTTCGTCACATTTGCTCTCACACTTAATCCGGGACGCTGCTTATGACTGGACTTGAAGTTCTTGGCTTCTAGAGTTTTTCAAGATGATCTGTTCTTTAGACTTAACCGAAAACCGATTACTCGGGTGTAAATAATTCCTGAGTAAAATAAGCCACCGGTAGACCAATAATAACGTTAGGTAACTTATTGCCAATCAATAGGAGAAGAAACTAGCCTAAGACAATATGATCAAATTACCTGGTTAACACTTCGGTATGTTTGCAACAAAGCTTAACAATTCGCAAGCTACATACACATATGTCTAAACCAGTAGATCTAACGCAGCTTACGACGTTTGAAGAATAACCTGTAACGTTGACGCAGCGGTCCACAAACTGAGACAGAATTGCCTGGAGTAACAGAATATCTTCTGCAGAGAAGATATCAAACATTCCGACGTCTACATTGTTTATACAGACCGATGTGTTTTATTTGAAATAGGACGCGAAATACTGCATGCTATGGGTCCAACTAGGTGTTATCACAATGTCGGATGAATCGAATCTTGTTGACTAAGCGCCATTAACAAATGAACAACTAGTGACGGTGGGTGAAGCGTGGCTGCAGTAAAGCGCCTGTCGAGAAAACAATTCTGACTAATCAATCACACGGATGGATAAGTGAAGAATTGAGACAGTACACATGCATGCAGGGTTGTAGAAAAGGGAAGATTTCGTAGCCGCCATGGCAGCTGACAAAATACAGAAAACAAATATGACCTACTTGATAGAGCATGGCACAATGCTTTGCTAGAAGGATCTAAATAAAAAATAGTTGCTAACATATTTATAGTCCCTCAAACTGCGTAACAGGCGAAGTTGTCCATTTTAAAAGTGTGCGTGAGCCGACAGGGAATATCAGTAATATAACACTATCTACAAAACACAGAAATGCATAATGTATATTTAGCTCAAGACGTAGACAATAGGTCGTAAATGTTTTCGTTCTGCGAGCACGCAAAATAGAGCAGGAATGATACACGAATGTTATCGAGTAGGGAGAGTCAAGGACAGTCCATTTGACTGCAGCAATGTAGTCACGTGATTTGTGGAGCGCGAATGTCCGATGACGACCGGTCAGTCAGTGGGTCAGCCGACCAACATTCGAGCTGAGTCGCACACAAGCGCAACGCAAAGTGAGAGCATCACCTCTCCAAACCTCACACACATACACACCTGCCGCACTCCTTGTCAGCCCAACCTGACGTGATGTGGCGTTGCGCTGTATGAGTCGTTTGGCGTAGGTTCGTGCATGGTGAACGTTGTGACATCTCACATACGCTCATTTCGCACCGATATGGATGAAGATGGACGGCAGAGAGACAAGGCTGTGTAAACACTTTACTTTCCCCTTCGTTTCATCATCCATACTGTTGATAGCTGATCAACAAACTTCAACTTTAAAAGGGAGGATAAAACATTATCATTTTTCTCAGGTTGTATTGTTAGCACACTTGAAACTGCTCTATGTGTACAGGTTTGACCCAGTCTCCCGTATTTGGTCTAATACACCACCCGCTTCTTACTCTCATCGTTTGTGCTTCTTCAAGTTGGACGTGAGCAGCATTGAACCGTGTTCACACTTATCTCCCAGCTGTCACCTGAGAGAGCGTTTTCCCTGCACCCGTGTGAGATTTATTCCGTGATATCGACAGAATGAATAACGCTATCATCTAACATTCACCCGCATGAGCACAATCACGGCATTTAGCGCTTGCCGAAAGGTGACTGTGCAAAACCGGATGAACTAAACCTGCATCGGTTGACCACTTCGAGGACCCAGGTTATATTAAGAACATAAAACAGACGGATATATGTGACTGGAATTGCAAAAGCCGGATGCTTACAATCTAGTTGGAAAAGGTAAGATATGTGGTTCCAATGTTGCCAATCTGTGTGAAAGTCGGAAACACTAGCACAAATCTGGAGAAATCTGGAGAAATCAAATTGTCCTGTGGAACAGAAATCTCTTCTTATCTACTGAACTATTCTGCTAAGACCCAATCAGCTGAATAGCTGGCTGTTCAGGAAAGCATTCAATCCGCTGTGTGCGAAACACTGCAATTGCAAGTAGACCGGCACAGAGTACGTCTAATCGACATCATGGTCAAGCGGAAAGGTGACCATGTGTTCAAATGGTGTATACGGAAGAATGCTGTTCATCTCCGGGATAATACAAGAAGTATATTTGCCTGTGTTGTCACGGGCTGATTCGTGGATTCCCAAGGACATTAATGTAGCATAAAATTCCAAAGATCAATCGGTTTGAAAATGTCAAAAATTTCCGCCATCCATGTCACTACTACTTCTAACTGCATGTAGACTGTCGCACTACTGTGCATCGAGTTAAGGTACATGGATTTGAGAAAAAATGAACCTGATGTTGAAAACCGTACCGATGCTTGGTGCAAGCAGTGGGCATAATGATCGCGATTCTATCTCTGTGATGTGCTGATAGTTTCGTTTGTGAACTCGATAACTAAAAATGTTCCACATGAGTGAAGTCCCTATTGACCAAATCACATGTATTTCGTTGAGGATGATAGCGATGGTCATCTTTCAGGTTACTTGTGAACGTTTACTGATATTTCGTAAGTATTTAAGAAGAACAGTATGAGCCAGCTCGGTAGGTTTTAGTTGCACATCAAGGTTGTGTGGACAGGATGAATTCACGGTAATGTGAATAGTGTAATACCTGTACAAGTAAAATGTCCCGACTTATGATCAGAACAGCTGATGTCACGTACGTTTGGAGGCTTGCGTACCACTCATCTTATTCACTTCGAATCCACAAAGAATTTAAGTGTGATGTTCAAGGCAACGCATTTGGTGTTCAGAAAAATTAACAGTGCGGTCGCGTTTCCTATTTTAAAACAAATTATGCCGCCGATAACTGCTTGTTGAAACAGCTGGACTGTCCTTTTAGCAGCTGGCTGTTCCGTGGATCTGGGTAACAGCGTGTCAAACAAAGGAAGCTGGATGATCGTCGTGCGCTAACGGAAAAACTCATCGTTCGACCTCCACAAAAATGTGAGTGATGTAAGCAGTACTAAGTGATACTCGGATTCTGGGAGTTCCAGAGTGTAATTATTCGTCATGGTTCCGATTAAAACCTAATAGCCAGTATCTGTGCCTAAATTTCCTATTGGACCGTGATGGAATATGGCAGTAATCATCAAACGTTATTGTACAAAGAATCCAGAAACGGTTATTCGCAGGGCGCACTTGTCGAGCACATTTCGCTGCGTCTTACCAGGTATACATTACAATCCGCGGGTCTATAGAGCAAAGTTCAAGGGACATTGTTATTAGATCGCTGCTTTCATTACACGCTCAATCGTTTGATCCAAAGCTGAGAATTAGAAGAGACGCGGCAATACCGCCTATTGAAAGAACGAACCGAAATTAAGCAACAGAGGCTCCAAATAAACAGAACGAAACGACTACCATACATGGCAGTCAGAAACAAAGCGAATCAAATGAAACAGGCATACATGGCAGTCAGGGTTTCAGAGCAAATCACTTTACATAAGGCATCAGAACGCAACATAAGCAAACACAGTCCATGTAGCTCATAGGCGTTCGGCCACACGGCTGCAATCTGATTGGCTGAGTGGAACTATACTGCCACCCACATCAAGAGAACTGGGTCGGGCGATCGATGTGGCGCGATGTGTACTGGCTGTTTCCTTAGGAGATGCACCCCATAGCACCTCCCATTCCAGCCTGTCGATGGTACGTGCGCGAATGAGGACTCGCTTGGAATGGGGTCACAGCGTTCCTTGTGCAGCTTGATCGTCCAGTTGTTGAACCTCAGTGTTCCGCATCTTTGGCTTCGTCCTCTAGCTCTTCTAGTAATAGCCTTCGATTCAGCCGTTTGTTTCAAAATCCGTCTGATCTGGCTGGCACGCCGTATTCAAGTATCTGGGCCAACCTGAACTTCATAAGTTGTGCTTCGGTGGCCTCAAATCCTCCCAGGCGTCCATGCAACCTCTGTCACACGGTATTCCCTGCCCAGTACCGGTTGATTAATCCCGAATAGACAGTATTGAGCTCAATATTCTCTTCCTAGCCGCCACTTCATTGGAAAATTCCTGTTCACCGAAAGTGGTTTGGAAAGATAAAGTAGGTCATTTGATGTTCGCAGTTTGTGATCCACCAGGGCTTGCTCTGGAGACTTCTCTTCCGAGACCTGTCGGGAAGGACGCTTCAAGGATATCGCAGTATGTCTTTCCCCTTTGGCTTTTTGAAACGCTCTCATGAACATGTCTGCAAACTGTCAAGCATGAACCTGTGATTACAGATGATAAGGTGGTGAACTGATGTGATTGACGCCATTCCGGCTGCAGAAGCCCAAGAATGTGCTGAAAGTAAACTGACCTCCGTTGTAAGACAAGAGTATCTCTGATACTCCGAAACGGCTGATTATTTGACCCAGCTTCAACACCATTGAGGTTGCCGACGTTGTTTCCATCAAGCAAATTTCTGACCATTCGCTGTTTGAGTCGACAAACACCAAGAAGTTTTGGCCGTTTATTGGCCAGGTGACTTCACGGCCTCTGGGGTAGTGACCACGATTGTAACTCGGCTTTCACTGAGGATTTGACAGCCAGTGCACAAACAGAACAGTCTCTGCAAAGTTTATCGATGTCGGAACCCACATAACTACTTGCCAGTGCTTTTATCCGAATTACGCCCTGATGGCTGTGATGAAACTGATGCAGAACCCGTGTTCTGAGACCAGATGGAATGATCACATGTTAACATAAGATGTATGAAATGATCATAGGAAGACAGTCGCTTTTCTAAAAGTACTGCTTCAGCTCACCATCAACGCGATATTGAGGCCATCCGTTGCAATGATAGCCCTGAAAATTCCACAGAACTGGATCTCATCTTGTGGACTGCCGGATCATTGAAACAACTATGGATAGGTTTCTTACTGCTGCTGCTCCCATGTAGTTCACACGGTGGTCCACCAAAATAGCCGCAACCACAATATCCTCCTTTCCCGTGATGTGCAAATCAATCAATCGTGATAAATCTTCCGCCTGTTTGAAGCTGGTCGTTGATTGACACTCGGTGGTAAAAACGCAACTAAGGTGCATATTTGTGCAGCGCTGGACGCGGCCTGCTGTATATACTGTATACTGAGAACCGCGAGCAACGGTTTTTAATTCGTCAACAGAGTGAAATGACGTCCATATGGCATTTTGTGACATTTCTTTGCCCAGAATACAGTTGCCAGCGTTGTGGATTCGTGAGCTGTTGCCTTTTCAGAACCATCTGCTCCACTGCGGTAGTTTGAAGCATTCGATGTAACCACAGTATCTAAGATGGGGTTTAAATGGATCGAGAACAGACCCTAGTCAGACATAGACTTGACACGACCAAAGACATTTGGGCATTCAGCAAACCAGTTTCACACTGCTTCTTTTCTCAAGGGGTGGTTTAGCGGCCCTCGGCCAAGTTTCGCGTGCGACTCATCAGGATCAATGTCCATCGCGAAGATGTCGCCAAGATATGCTGCTACTCTCGGGACATCAGTCGGCATCGTGCCCATGATCTGTTGGAAGATTGCGGACACCGATCTCATTCCAGTAGGCAGACGGCGATACTGGAATAATACCTGATGAGTTTTGACGGTTAGTAGTTCAATGGACTGATCGAATTCAACTTACAGATACGCTTCAGCCAGATCGAGCTTAACAAAATATCGGCTACCATTGAGCTCTGCGAACATGTCCTCAGGGACTGGAACAGAATCTTGATGGTTCTTCTGCGCGGCATTTACTCCCGTAGAAAAACCAGCGCACATTTGGATACAGCCATTAACTTTCTTAACAATCACAGTGGGGCTTCCCAAACAGATTAGTTGACTGGCTGGATAACCTTGGATTGCTGAGGTCTGTCCAACTCTCCGTTCATGGTTGACAGAGCAGCACATTGTACAGGTAACTTCGACCGGAAAAGAGGTCTGACATCTGGACATAGACTCAATACTGCTTTCTCTTTGGCACATCAATCAATGTCTCTCTGGAACACATCGGCGGATATTTTCATGAACTTCTCTGTCAGGTTCTGAAGAATGTGGACCGGTTTGCGATCTGATAGTGGAGCTTACACCTTCCCATTTCTATGAAACTGGGTGAGTGACTTTTCTCACAGTTTCATACTCTCATCCCAGTCCAAGCCGAGAAGATTCAATTCCGAATGCTCGGTATGGTAGACTGAGTCAATTGCATGAACATACCTGCGCTCGATACCACAGTTTAGCTCACCAAGTGATATCACTTTACCTCCACACGACTTCTGAACGAATGTTCAGTCTTCATGTACACTGGACAGCCAATTTTATTTCATGCTAGTCGCGAAGCTAGCGTGACACCGAAACCAATATCAAGCTGTGGGCGTACCGGAACCCCGTCAGTTTGCACTGATAAATACTTTCAGCGAGCAGCGAAGATAGGGGTGACATGTGGCCAAAACGAAATTCGGCTTTACAGTCTATTTTCCCCATTTCTTTCGGTTGTTCGTTAAAAGCGTCGACAGACATCTGCGTGACAGATTTGAACGGCAGTACGTCTTCTTGTGCACAACCCGATATCACTTTTGATGATCGTGATGCCTGAACACACATAACCGCACATAATGCCAAGCACCGCATTACCAACATGCAGTTTGGGGCTTCGATATAGGATTTGCACCATGCTTCTCGGGTCTTTGGTTGCGTGGCCAGTGTGAAACGGCGTGGATTTCAGCTAACCTCAACTGTTCAGTCACGGTTGTGTTATGCTTCAAATTGACCAAGCGTTGGTATTTTGCTGTCATAGATGGCAGTCATGTCAGAGCCTTGTTCAAACATGTTCAATATTCTGCCACGAATGCCGGCGTATTGGGTGGGATGTAGACCGCAGGCGAATACTATCTGCTTGAAATGATCCTGTTGTTCACCTCAACCGAAACCGTTCAAATTCTGGGCTCACTGTACTTGCACAAATGACATAACCATCATGTTCATTTTTCACCAACTTGAGACATTGACGCCGGGTGCTGCACAGGGATGGTTGCTCTCCGAACTCATTCATCCGTCTTCAATACCTCACCAAAAGTGAGATCACGACGCTTCTTTAGCAGACTGAAGTCAGCATATCTCGAATGTTCTGTCGTCCTGAGTTTCCGTGGAAGTACTTGCACCTTTCTTACATCATCCGTGTTAGCTAATTCCACTCAGGAGATATCTTCGTATCGGCTAAACCAAAATTGGAAAAGCACTCGGGTATCATTATCATAAACGAATTCATTGATGCTGTTCGTGATGGTGCCCGCAGTTGAAACCGGTTTGACTTTGGATGTTGTTAACATCATGGATGGGTTGCACGTCGGAGTTTCGGTTAACCTCATTAAGGCCGCATCGAAATGCGTCTGACGTTGCTGAAGTATCAGTTTCACTTCTTCCACTGGAACTCTCTTTGTCCTCCGCATATGTTACACACATAGCACCGAAAGTCACCAGTTGGTGGATTGTCCCTTATGTTACGCACTCAGCCGCTTGACACAATGTCGAGAAATTGAAGAGAGCAGGCAACACCGTTTGTTGGAAGAGCGAGTCGAAAATTAATTGAGATATGTGGACGATTCACATGCTGCAGAAGAGTTATCCGTTTGTAAAATGTGCCATGTATTTGCTTCCAAATTCACAGACAACATTTGACCGCCAACGGTACCACATACAACAGATGGCCTGATCTGGCGTCAACTGACTGGTTCGCGGAACTGCATAACAATGAGTAAATAAAACGAACCGGTAACGTTTGTGTTAGTGGGTTGGACGTACGAATCCGTATAACTGCTTGATGTTTTATTTTGAGCCGTGAACACTTGCGCACACCAAACGATGATTAGTCCGCCTTCAGGGTTTCTTAAACATACTCCGATATATATATTTGGAGCAATCGCTGTCACAATTCACCAGATCCAGCCATTGAAAATTTGCTCATTATTCGAGTAACCACTGTTGATGAGTACATACTGATTATCTGATGGTTTTGCAGCTGGCTAAAATGCACGAACACGCGAGCGAACGCATTTTGATGTTACAAAATATAGCAGAATTAGCTGCAAGTGTGTGAGATAGACAGTGCATCCATAACGCTAAGGGTTTCCAGTGTTCTTGTTTGTGCGCACGGTGAGTGAAGGTAGTTGGTTGTAAGCAATTTTCTGTCTATTGAAGTGTCAAGCTGTGTGGACAAGTACGAATGCGATAATCTTCCTTTACGCTTGCTGTCAGCAATTTGCGACGTAGAGAGAACAAATTGGAACTTGACGTGCTTCCGTTGTTTAACTATATTGAGTACACCATGAGATAACTTGGAAAAGTTACCAGAGATCGGGCTAGAACGAGAGCTACAGCAAGTCCCGTTCTGCTGCACGGTGCGATGTCTGCCTATTTGTAAATGACAAGGGATAATCAGAGGAACTTACCGTATGTACTGATGGAAACTGCAACGATACCAATTTCATCGTTTCAAAACCTTGTTTGCCGAAAATGCATTGGAAAGTGTCAATCGTGTGGTCATAAAAATAACTGCCGTATTTGTGGGCAAGCATCTGCAACTAACGTATTTGGCCAGTGATTAGTTCGTACCGACCGAACAGAACAACTTGATTGTTGTCGACCGTTTTGTAGACGTGAACAACTTTGTGCACG
Source organism: Paragonimus westermani (assembly GCA_008508345.1). NCBI lineage: Eukaryota > Metazoa > Platyhelminthes > Trematoda > Plagiorchiida > Troglotrematidae > Paragonimus > Paragonimus westermani. The sequence continues at coordinate 40,839 of QNGE01004631.1, forward strand.
TTTCGGGAAGCTGTAGTTTGTGATAGTAGACATGGCGTGTTATCATGAAAAATATCTTTTCCTGCGACATTATCAATGTTCAAATCGTTCCAGTTTATCTGTGACAATATTTGTCCAGGAAACGTTGGAAACCTCAGTGTTCATGATATATCCAAAGTCCCTCAGGAGTTTTGGCGCTGATTGCATTCTGACGGTTACGCAAGCATGCAGTTAGTAGAAGTGTACAGAAATGAGGGAGGATGTCGCACAGTCAACAAACGATGAGAATGTGTCACGAACATTTTCATCGCATAAACCAACGTGTATTTGCCAGATGTGCCACTTTCAAACACTGACAGAGGAGAAGTGTTTTCCATATGTATTTCCATATATTTAAGGATTGTTGAAGGAGGAAGCGCGATACTAGCTTCCATTTTAAAATAAATGACATAGGCTACGTGTATAACATATAGGGAAAATAGGGAACTACTGTGACATTTTCATGTTCACACAATGCACCCCTTATTAATGTGTACGCCAACCGAATTGCTTCTTTAACAGTAACTGTGCGCCAACTGTATGAATCGGCCGATTAGTTAATCGCTTCGTGGGTCACAATGATTTCCTGCAATCTACTCGGAGCGACCTCACATGCGATTTTAAGTAAAACATGTGCTTAAGAATATTGATCAGTGTGTTTCTTAAACACTCCAGTACTGGAGTCCTAGTTGGTGTATATGCTGTGTTCTTTTCTAATCATCATCTTGTAGTGATTTAGATTTTTGTAGGAAATCGCTCGCAGGCAAACTTCAGCAGACTGACAGTTCCTAACCTCTTTTCTGTTGTAGTGAATGTCATTTCAAACTGATGACAAATCGTCATGTGAGTGTGCGGCTGGCAGGAATGTGTGGATTTGTGGTCGAGCGAAATACAAAGTCACAAAGTGCAGCAATATGACGTGTTCGTATTGAGCATGGTCGTCGCAACTCGAACGCTATGAGCACTCGCCAGTGTAGTTGCGGAAATGGACGACTGGAAATTTGTTATCCCCATGTATTTTCTGTTTTCCGTGATTTCAATTTCAACTTCAAACACGGTTGCTCAAATCGATCTTTGTTTACCTCGGTATGTATTCAACCTCGCAAAGTCCGTAGCGGTAGACAGACTGTAACATCACTTTAAATGAAGCACAACAGACTTTGGGAGAATACAGATAAAGTAGGCACAGTGGGGATGCGAAATTTCAGAACTGCCTTCTCTCTGTGATTATGCAGTCTTTGTGTGATAGTCAATAGAAACTTTCATCCCACTCTAGTGAGAGCGAACGATTGCACCATACTACTCACACTATTATTCAGTAGCCACGTGGAAGCATGCATCCGGGTATGATAGTAGCCAGAGGAAAAACACAAGAAACATTGGAATGCACTTTGGCATGAGGTGGTGATCTCCGTACGCGAGCTAGGTACTGACAACCACAACGACCTGGAGTTCTTTCTTCAACGGCATATGTAAATTGGTGTTTTTTATGTGGTGTTGAAACGTATAACCCGTGTTGATTTACCGTATGGAGAATCCGCATATCACAACAGTACGTACCACATTTTTTTTGTCTAACATTCATGTGGATAGCGAACCTTTTATGTTTACCGAGTATTCCACATATGCGCACGCACATTTTTCAAACTCCTCAGCCGATTAGTTCATGACAAAAGAGTGAGTTTGAGAAACGGAATGTGATGAACTGAGTGTTCAGTGTATACTGTTTCTTCCGATGATCAATAAAAGTTGTCGCGACAGTTGAATTCAAGATTACTATCGAAAATACTGCCCTATTTCTTATCTTTGAGAAAGATAAGTCGCTTGAGTTGCTGAATTCTGTAAAAGAGCTGACTGTTGGCACAAATAGAAAGCTAATTCATATTCAACATATGTTTTTATTTCTCTAGAAAAAATCGCTCTCATCCGAATTTTAAGAAACAAGATACTTGCAAATACACAACCAATTAACTCTCATTTCCTATTCACGATATGCCGTTAAATTCGTATGCAAATGGTTTACAAGCGAGGAAGTGAATGCACAATGAATTCGATAGTGGCTGGTTGACAACTGATAGAAGGAAGCTTCTAGGATATTCACAGGAGATCAACCGGCAATTGCTATCAGAAATGAGTTTTGAAAATTTAAGCAGCCGACATATTTCATCGAATCTTTTCGCCGTTTAGAGAAACGGCGAAAAACTGGCCGGAAGAATAGACAGAAAAGTACTGTGAATTTCAAAACCGCAACATAAAAATATCGGGGAAAAACTAGCAACACGTTTGTAGGTATCTTCCAATCACATTTGCTTGCAATGTATGAACGTCGATATTAATACTTGTAAACGAACACATTAAACTTCGGTGAGGGGCGCAAAATATAAATTTGGTCGTTACATTTTTCCTTTACATTGATCTCACAGTTTTTGGCTGATGCTTTCCTAATGTCATGAACCTGTGTGGACGGAGTTCATCACATGCATGTTTGGAAACCACCATCTGAACGGCCATATTCGAGCGTGATTTGTGCTGTAAAATAGTGCGTAGACGATACACACGTGTTAAACTCTTAAAGTGTGTTCACAAATACCATCAATTGCTTGTCAAACATGTTATGTCATCAGCTGCTGTGAACCGCCCGTCTGGCCTAAAACACTTATTAATATTGCCCGATATTACTCCGTAAAACTTGGACAGATTGAGCAAACTATGTGAAACAATTACTTTGGTTTTTTTCAACAATATTTGGTCAAACAACAAGGATCAACAGTTACTTCGAAACCCTCTTGAGAGCAGTCCTGATTACTCTATTCATAGGCGAGACTGGTTAGAAAGCAACAGCCTCAATTCATTCTTGTTCTTTCCTGTCTCAAATAGTCTGATCTTATTCGACGGAGGAAAACGGTTTTGGTCAGATATGGCAAATGAAATTAATTTGGAATTTGATGTGTTGTCCAAATGAGAGCTACCCCCTGTGCGAACCAGAAGTGAGCATTACTGACTGCAATTACTGTCAACGGAATGTGCTGATGCGTTCGTCTACTCAATAGAATCATCGTAGTCAGGTGTAGTAAAACGTAAAGTATGGGCTCGTCATTTCTCGTGGTAAATGAAGGAAGCACCGGAAGTGCAGATTAAATAAAACGTGTAGTAAAAAATCTTTGGTTAATTTATGATGATGGTCCAGGAAATTTGCACTAGAATACGTCTGACAAGATTGGCTTCACAATCTTACAACAAACTGAAATTGAGCACTTTATATTTTAGGAGCCACACTTCTCTCTCGTTAGCAGCATTATGACAGTTGGCCGTCAACTATTTCACAGTCAATCACTGAAAAGTCTTCGAATGAGGTGATCTGGCTTGTATGAGACAACATCCAGGTGTGAACAGTTAAGCGGCAAACAACGATTTGCTACTGAACTGTGAATTAAACCAACCAGCCGCCTGTGTCCAATTCGAATCGAATTGTCGATGCTGAAAGTCTTATTTACTATGAAAACTGATTTTCTTGAGTGTCCAGTCAATCAGAGCTGTCTTGCCGATCACGTGGCTTGGTGGATAAAAATGAGTCAATGGATTGCATTTGACTGGCTTGGGATCGTATGATGCTGACAGAGAATGTGATAGCTCCGAAGGGGTAGCGGTACCACGCTAACAAGAATCATTGCGTAATATGGTCAGATCCTGCTTTTAAACATCGCTACGTTACACGTAAACAATACTTGATTGAATAATGTAGGTCAGTCGCAACGTTTTTGTGTTTTGGTTCCACTGCTGAACTGCGAACTAAATGAGCCCCCCTCGTATGCTTCAGACATCGTGTTTATTTCTACCTCTCTCATAATATCAGCAAGTAGTTCAAGTTATTACCTTTTTGTCTCTCCGTGGTATAATATTTTATTGTTGATTTCTGTTATTTTCTGACAAGCACTTTAAAATTGGAGCGTGTACAGCGGTGGCGATAGTTTTTAAATCGATTCTTTCTTGTAAAACACCCACACCAAATTTAGTACGAATGAAGTTGAACAGCTTGTGCGTCGAGTTTAACATGGTATTGATAAACAGATTGAGAATAGCACAGCAGACAGCTGAGGAATGCCACCGGAGTGGGTAAAACGTACAGTATTACAACTTGCCCGTAACGCTGTGTTATTCCCAATCTGTTTCTCTCTTGCTCTTAGTTTCCATCCAGACTTCTATCTTACCACTCTGCGGATTAAATTCAGCATTTTCTTGGGGATCTACACAAATGCATATGAGTTCAAGCGTTTCTCGTTTAATGAGTATGCACAACTTCGACCTACATCAAGCATTTTAGTTTTAATCTCTGTGGTAGATTGAATACAATGGAACAGTTGACTGCATTTTCAGCAGTTAACTTGCACCAAGTTCTTATGGCAGTTTTTATTGCTCAACAGATCAGTAACAGCTTAGAGGGCCAGGTTTGTACAAGCAGTGTTCATCTAAAATTGTATGCAAGTTGCATGCCAGCCGGGACCGCAGATGCTGTTGTGTACTTACATTCCTTCACAATTCCATTCAATCCCATGCAGTACAAAGTTATTCAGAGTTACCAATCGAAAGTTATTTTATGATAACGAGAGACGCGGCGAAAGATGTGTCATCGTATAAGCGAAAACAACACTGTCATAGAACACTCGTCAGTAACTAAAGCAACTAACTGTAGCCTGCCAAATGCCTGCAAAGAAAGTGCTCATGATGTTCACGCTCTATGGTTACTAGTGAGATCCGGTTACGAATTCAACCATTTTATTAACGATTTCAAAGTTTCGGACTAATCTACTGCACCCATGACGAACTTTCCAAAAGTTCTGATTGTCCCCATTTTCCCAATCGACTTTTGCATGAATTGAGACAGTTCGTAGCCTCAGTGATCAAAGCGTGACAAACAAACTTGGTTTCGGTTGGTCGTCTTCAGGCCAAACACAACACAAGTATGAAATTAGTTATTAGGCCAGGATTGTGTAAAACCTAGTACAGTGTGAGACTTGTGTCATTTGAGGATTATGGACATGATTTCTGTGTTGTCACGTCAATTGTTTTCAGCGACAGCAGACCATCGCAGTTTTGACACTTGAACCAAAGACTTCTGCGTGCACAGGTTACGGCCTGGACACGACACATCACACCTCTGGTTTGAACAAGTTAGACGTGGTAGATCAGCTTAAATTCAACATCCTCACTCTGGCCCCGTGACCCGAGTGGACTAGTTGGGCCAATATTGCGCCTGAAATCTTTCGGTGTTGGTTGGTCGTCAACCAGGTTGGCGTGTTCCCTCCAACAAGTATCTTGATGTATCAGCGGTGTAAAATGTCCAATACAAACAAGAAGACGGCTGAATGCAAAATAATAACGCACCACTGGGTGCTGCAACCTTGAGGTGAGGGTGTACAACTGGCTTGGGGTTAAATGATAATCATGACTATCTACTGTGAAAAGTTATCGTCAAGACAGTGTACAGCCCCATGGTCAACGATATATTTGACAGTTCGTTCCTATAAAGCGAGTCAACATAGAGTGTTTCACGGCCAAGAGGAACTTCATTTTATTCATTATTTAGCCCTGTGGTTTCGTTCTTTGAATAAATCGGGGTGGCAATTCGTCCGGGATGCCCACTAACACGAAATGTTCCACGTATAAGCTTGGGATCTTTGTCTAGCACATCACCGGTACAAATCTTGTGGGTCCACCTCAGTAGAAAGCATCTCAAACTCGGCCTCTACCTTGTTGGAGTAAGGTTGTACAGATGAGTTTACTAGCCACTGAGTGTCCGCTTTTCATGTGTGTCTCGCTGAATCGATCCATCTGGACGTTTCAGTAGCGCATCATCAGGGTAAACCAATCATCCATTCTGTCCTGTCCCCATAGTGAACTTCATTTTCCCGTGAATCGAGTTGTTTAGTGATACCAAGGAAACAGGATCAGAAACGCCATTGTCTACACTTTCCGATCGGTCAATCCGAATTCGTTTTCTCCATTACCTGCTCGAAAATGTCAGCCAACAGTGCCTCTTGCAGCGAACCGGTTGACTCCGTTCTTCTGGCAATACTTTATTCCGTCAAACTGAACTTGGATTCCCTGTGTGCAGGTTACCAAAAGCGCGTTGAGGTGTCCAACCGGCATTCGAAATTCCCTATCATTCCAGTGAATGTTATCGAGCATAAGGTATTTCCGCTGTGGATGACTTATTTGCAAACATAGAGCACACGCCCAATGAATTCTTTTGTTATTCACAGTTTGATGTTCTGTGGTTTAAGTGGACTGAGGCGTTTCCTCGAAGATACGTACAGCTGTTCTGTTCTGATATGGTTCCGAAAGTTCAGTTAAAAACTGCGCCATTGCATGATACGCCGGGTTCATCATGACTAAAATCGGGTGTAGGGAAAAGTCATCCCTATGAATTTTATGTAAGCCAGAGAGTCTTGGTAGAGCTGAGCTTGCTAGTTACGCTGTACAAAAGCTTGCTTTTCAACACACTTATTTCGTTTCATATTTCTCAAGGATTTTGAACTATTCTTGCAAATGTCTTATCTTTCTCAGGATCCCATTCTTCGTACTATGACACCATTTATTCGTATAGCTTTCAACTTGGTAGCTTGTGGTTGTTTACCTGGCACTGTTATCCACGCGCACATCCCAAGTGTAGTAATCAGGCTGCTGTTGTCTCTTTGTAGGTTCTTTATGATCTCTTGTCAGCACCTCAAGCGTGCTAGGTTTCAGCCATATGTGATGATAACATGCACTGAGCGATATTGTATTAAACTGTTCTCAATCAGAACTCATCTATGGACGATTTTAACTCAAGATATTTTCAGACAACTCCACATAATAGGTATCACAGTGATGAAGAAAATACGTTTTCTGATAGGGAGATCACCCTAAAAATACGGATCAACACTATGTGAGCGATAGGTGGGACAGCTGTTCAGCAGACGCCGTGCGAAAGTAAGCCATGTGTGTCATATGGATGATCGTTAACGCACCACTATCCCGACTCGTTAAATTATGGCGTAAACAACAGCACCGGTGTGGTAATACTGTTTTGTTTGTAAAGCTGTCCAGTAATTTAAATCTGACCGTTATTTTAAAAAAAGGACGATCGTCAAATCGTTTGGTTTCTCTTTTTCATGTATTCCCGTGTCTATTTGTCAGTAGCGCGAAATTAAATATACCTTTGTTTATATATGCCTGTTTACTAGAAACCCACTTGAACAACTTAATGAACTATGAAGCAGCATCATTATTCCGCTTCGTAGAATGTATGGTAGCTATATTACAACTGTTTACTAATCAGTCTCCTACATATCCCAACGTCTCTTCAGATTTCGGATAAGTCTCAATACTTCCATGGTTTGGCACTATCCAGACTAGTTATTAATTGTGTGGTAGATTTATGTTAGTGTAATTGCCTATCCTCGAATCATGCCGAGTGAGTGGAGTCCAAGTCAATTCTCGGTGTGTTTCGAATAATCCAATATTACCTACCTAGATGTGTCATTGCATGTACAACAGAACTACAGCCTCCTGTATTGAATAATTACAACGTACTTCCCATTAGTTGGGGAGTTTCCTTGAATCTGTCCAACCCCGTTTAAAGATAACTCCACAGTGGTAACTGAATGTAATAAATAATGCGTACACCACACTTCTGTGTCTACGCCTGCCCTTCTTGAGAGTGATCCATAAAATACAGGCCTCCATTTATGCTCAACATGCGCAAACCATACCAATACGAAAACGTTCTTGAGCCAACCAAACATAATCGAGGTTAGCGCAAAATATGATGCACGATTCTACCAATTTGCTTGCAAATATTACAGGTACACCGAAAAGATGCCATGGTGTGATACATCGTAAGTATACGGATAGACTGTTAAAAATTGAACACTTCTTACACAAGTGAGTTATGAATATTAACTCAGGTATTCATTAAATAAAACAAACAATGTTACAAAGGCACTATCAGTGTGTTACCCGATTCCGCAGAGACGGCATATCAGGCGGTGAACTTGAGACCTGTCAAACAATATTCAGGCTTAGGTACGCTTAGTTAATTTTGCAAAATTTATTTTGAAAATAAGTCCTCCACAGCGAAAATACCTTATGCTCGATAACATTCACTGGAATGATAGGGAATTTCGAATGCCGGTTGGACACCTCAACGCGCTTTTGGTAACCTGCACACAGGGAATCCAAGTTCAGTTTGACGGAATAAAGTATTGCCAGAAGAACGGAGTCAACCGGTTCGCTGCAAGAGGCACTGTTGGCTGACATTTTCGAGCAGGTAATGGAGAAAACGAATTCGGATTGACCGATCGGAAAGTGTAGACAATGGCGTTTCTGATCCTGTTTCCTTGGTATCACTAAACAACTCGATTCACGGGAAAATGAAGTTCACTATGGGGACAGGACAGAATGGATGATTGGTTTACCCTGATGATGCGCTACTGAAACGTCCAGATGGATCGATTCAGCGAGACACACATGAAAAGCGGACACTCAGTGGCTAGTAAACTCATCTGTACAACCTTACTCCAACAAGGTAGAGGCCGAGTTTGAGATGCTTTCTACTGAGGTGGACCCACAAGATTTGTACCGGTGATGTGCTAGACAAAGATCCCAAGCTTATACGTGGAACATTTCGTGTTAGTGGGCATCCCGGACGAATTGCCACCCCGATTTATTCAAAGAACGAAACCACAGGGCTAAATAATGAATAAAATGAAGTTCCTCTTGGCCGTGAAACACTCTATGTTGACTCGCTTTATAGGAACGAACTGTCAAATATATCGTTGACCATGGGGCTGTACACTGTCTTGACGATAACTTTTCACAGTAGATAGTCATGATTATCATTTAACCCCAAGCCAGTTGTACACCCTCACCTCAAGGTTGCAGCACCCAGTGGTGCGTTATTATTTTGCATTCAGCCGTCTTCTTGTTTGTATTGGACATTTTACACCGCTGATACATCAAGATACTTGTTGGAGGGAACACGCCAACCTGGTTGACGACCAACCAACACCGAAAGATTTCAGGCGCAATATTGGCCCAACTAGTCCACTCGGGTCACGGGGCCAGAGTGAGGATGTTGAATTTAAGCTGATCTACCACGTCTAACTTGTTCAAACCAGAGGTGTGATGTGTCGTGTCCAGGCCGTAACCTGTGCACGCAGAAGTCTTTGGTTCAAGTGTCAAAACTGCGATGGTCTGCTGTCGCTGAAAACAATTGACGTGACAACACAGAAATCATGTCCATAATCCTCAAATGACACAAGTCTCACACTGTACTAGGTTTTACACAATCCTGGCCTAATAACTAATTTCATACTTGTGTTGTGTTTGGCCTGAAGACGACCAACCGAAACCAAGTTTGTTTGTCACGCTTTGATCACTGAGGCTACGAACTGTCTCAATTCATGCAAAAGTCGATTGGGAAAATGGGGACAATCAGAACTTTTGGAAAGTTCGTCATGGGTGCAGTAGATTAGTCCGAAACTTTGAAATCGTTAATAAAATGGTTGAATTCGTAACCGGATCTCACTAGTAACCATAGAGCGTGAACATCATGAGCACTTTCTTTGCAGGCATTTGGCAGGCTACAGTTAGTTGCTTTAGTTACTGACGAGTGTTCTATGACAGTGTTGTTTTCGCTTATACGATGACACATCTTTCGCCGCGTCTCTCGTTATCATAAAATAACTTTCGATTGGTAACTCTGAATAACTTTGTACTGCATGGGATTGAATGGAATTGTGAAGGAATGTAAGTACACAACAGCATCTGCGGTCCCGGCTGGCATGCAACTTGCATACAATTTTAGATGAACACTGCTTGTACAAACCTGGCCCTCTAAGCTGTTACTGATCTGTTGAGCAATAAAAACTGCCATAAGAACTTGGTGCAAGTTAACTGCTGAAAATGCAGTCAACTGTTCCATTGTATTCAATCTACCACAGAGATTAAAACTAAAATGCTTGATGTAGGTCGAAGTTGTGCATACTCATTAAACGAGAAACGCTTGAACTCATATGCATTTGTGTAGATCCCCAAGAAAATGCTGAATTTAATCCGCAGAGTGGTAAGATAGAAGTCTGGATGGAAACTAAGAGCAAGAGAGAAACAGATTGGGAATAACACAGCGTTACGGGCAAGTTGTAATACTGTACGTTTTACCCACTCCGGTGGCATTCCTCAGCTGTCTGCTGTGCTATTCTCAATCTGTTTATCAATACCATGTTAAACTCGACGCACAAGCTGTTCAACTTCATTCGTACTAAATTTGGTGTGGGTGTTTTACAAGAAAGAATCGATTTAAAAACTATCGCCACCGCTGTACACGCTCCAATTTTAAAGTGCTTGTCAGAAAATAACAGAAATCAACAATAAAATATTATACCACGGAGAGACAAAAAGGTAATAACTTGAACTACTTGCTGATATTATGAGAGAGGTAGAAATAAACACGATGTCTGAAGCATACGAGGGGGGCTCATTTAGTTCGCAGTTCAGCAGTGGAACCAAAACACAAAAACGTTGCGACTGACCTACATTATTCAATCAAGTATTGTTTACGTGTAACGTAGCGATGTTTAAAAGCAGGATCTGACCATATTACGCAATGATTCTTGTTAGCGTGGTACCGCTACCCCTTCGGAGCTATCACATTCTCTGTCAGCATCATACGATCCCAAGCCAGTCAAATGCAATCCATTGACTCATTTTTATCCACCAAGCCACGTGATCGGCAAGACAGCTCTGATTGACTGGACACTCAAGAAAATCAGTTTTCATAGTAAATAAGACTTTCAGCATCGACAATTCGATTCGAATTGGACACAGGCGGCTGGTTGGTTTAATTCACAGTTCAGTAGCAAATCGTTGTTTGCCGCTTAACTGTTCACACCTGGATGTTGTCTCATACAAGCCAGATCACCTCATTCGAAGACTTTTCAGTGATTGACTGTGAAATAGTTGACGGCCAACTGTCATAATGCTGCTAACGAGAGAGAAGTGTGGCTCCTAAAATATAAAGTGCTCAATTTCAGTTTGTTGTAAGATTGTGAAGCCAATCTTGTCAGACGTATTCTAGTGCAAATTTCCTGGACCATCATCATAAATTAACCAAAGATTTTTTACTACACGTTTTATTTAATCTGCACTTCCGGTGCTTCCTTCATTTACCACGAGAAATGACGAGCCCATACTTTACGTTTTACTACACCTGACTACGATGATTCTATTGAGTAGACGAACGCATCAGCACATTCCGTTGACAGTAATTGCAGTCAGTAATGCTCACTTCTGGTTCGCACAGGGGGTAGCTCTCATTTGGACAACACATCAAATTCCAAATTAATTTCATTTGCCATATCTGACCAAAACCGTTTTCCTCCGTCGAATAAGATCAGACTATTTGAGACAGGAAAGAACAAGAATGAATTGAGGCTGTTGCTTTCTAACCAGTCTCGCCTATGAATAGAGTAATCAGGACTGCTCTCAAGAGGGTTTCGAAGTAACTGTTGATCCTTGTTGTTTGACCAAATATTGTTGAAAAAAACCAAAGTAATTGTTTCACATAGTTTGCTCAATCTGTCCAAGTTTTACGGAGTAATATCGGGCAATATTAATAAGTGTTTTAGGCCAGACGGGCGGTTCACAGCAGCTGATGACATAACATGTTTGACAAGCAATTGATGGTATTTGTGAACACACTTTAAGAGTTTAACACGTGTGTATCGTCTACGCACTATTTTACAGCACAAATCACGCTCGAATATGGCCGTTCAGATGGTGGTTTCCAAACATGCATGTGATGAACTCCGTCCACACAGGTTCATGACATTAGGAAAGCATCAGCCAAAAACTGTGAGATCAATGTAAAGGAAAAATGTAACGACCAAATTTATATTTTGCGCCCCTCACCGAAGTTTAATGTGTTCGTTTACAAGTATTAATATCGACGTTCATACATTGCAAGCAAATGTGATTGGAAGATACCTACAAACGTGTTGCTAGTTTTTCCCCGATATTTTTATGTTGCGGTTTTGAAATTCACAGTACTTTTCTGTCTATTCTTCCGGCCAGTTTTTCGCCGTTTCTCTAAACGGCGAAAAGATTCGATGAAATATGTCGGCTGCTTAAATTTTCAAAACTCATTTCTGATAGCAATTGCCGGTTGATCTCCTGTGAATATCCTAGAAGCTTCCTTCTATCAGTTGTCAACCAGCCACTATCGAATTCATTGTGCATTCACTTCCTCGCTTGTAAACCATTTGCATACGAATTTAACGGCATATCGTGAATAGGAAATGAGAGTTAATTGGTTGTGTATTTGCAAGTATCTTGTTTCTTAAAATTTGGATGAGAGCGATTTTTTCTAAAGAAATAAAAACATATGTTGAATATGAATTAGCTTTCTATTTGTGCCAACAGTCAGCTCTTTTACAGAATTCAGCAACTCAAGCGACTTATCTTTCTCAAAGATAAGAAATAGGGCAGTATTTTCGATAGTAATCTTGAATTCAACTGTCGCGACAACTTTTATTGATCATCGGAAGAAACAGTATACACTGAACACTCAGTTCATCACATTCCGTTTCTCAAACTCACTCTTTTGTCATGAACTAATCGGCTGAGGAGTTTAAAAAATGTGCGTGCGCATATGTGGAATACTCGGTAAACATAAAAGGTTCGCTATCCACATGAATGTTAGACAAAAAAAATGTGGTACGTACTGTTGTGATATGCGGATTCTCCATACGGTAAATCAACACGGGTTATACGTTTCAACACCACATAAAAAACACCAATTTACATATGCCGTTGAAGAAAGAACTCCAGGTCGTTGTGGTTGTCAGTACCTAGCTCGCGTACGGAGATCACCACCTCATGCCAAAGTGCATTCCAATGTTTCTTGTGTTTTTCCTCTGGCTACTATCATACCCGGATGCATGCTTCCACGTGGCTACTGAATAATAGTGTGAGTAGTATGGTGCAATCGTTCGCTCTCACTAGAGTGGGATGAAAGTTTCTATTGACTATCACACAAAGACTGCATAATCACAGAGAGAAGGCAGTTCTGAAATTTCGCATCCCCACTGTGCCTACTTTATCTGTATTCTCCCAAAGTCTGTTGTGCTTCATTTAAAGTGATGTTACAGTCTGTCTACCGCTACGGACTTTGCGAGGTTGAATACATACCGAGGTAAACAAAGATCGATTTGAGCAACCGTGTTTGAAGTTGAAATTGAAATCACGGAAAACAGAAAATACATGGGGATAACAAATTTCCAGTCGTCCATTTCCGCAACTACACTGGCGAGTGCTCATAGCGTTCGAGTTGCGACGACCATGCTCAATACGAACACGTCATATTGCTGCACTTTGTGACTTTGTATTTCGCTCGACCACAAATCCACACATTCCTGCCAGCCGCACACTCACATGACGATTTGTCATCAGTTTGAAATGACATTCACTACAACAGAAAAGAGGTTAGGAACTGTCAGTCTGCTGAAGTTTGCCTGCGAGCGATTTCCTACAAAAATCTAAATCACTACAAGATGATGATTAGAAAAGAACACAGCATATACACCAACTAGGACTCCAGTACTGGAGTGTTTAAGAAACACACTGATCAATATTCTTAAGCACATGTTTTACTTAAAATCGCATGTGAGGTCGCTCCGAGTAGATTGCAGGAAATCATTGTGACCCACGAAGCGATTAACTAATCGGCCGATTCATACAGTTGGCGCACAGTTACTGTTAAAGAAGCAATTCGGTTGGCGTACACATTAATAAGGGGTGCATTGTGTGAACATGAAAATGTCACAGTAGTTCCCTATTTTCCCTATATGTTATACACGTAGCCTATGTCATTTATTTTAAAATGGAAGCTAGTATCGCGCTTCCTCCTTCAACAATCCTTAAATATATGGAAATACATATGGAAAACACTTCTCCTCTGTCAGTGTTTGAAAGTGGCACATCTGGCAAATACACGTTGGTTTATGCGATGAAAATGTTCGTGACACATTCTCATCGTTTGTTGACTGTGCGACATCCTCCCTCATTTCTGTACACTTCTACTAACTGCATGCTTGCGTAACCGTCAGAATGCAATCAGCGCCAAAACTCCTGAGGGACTTTGGATATATCATGAACACTGAGGTTTCCAACGTTTCCTGGACAAATATTGTCACAGATAAACTGGAACGATTTGAACATTGATAATGTCGCAGGAAAAGATATTTTTCATGATAACACGCCATGTCTACTATCACAAACTACAGCTTCCCGAAACGTGCACAAAGTTGTTCACGTCTACAAAACGGTCGACAACAATCAAGTTGTTCTGTTCGGTCGGTACGAACTAATCACTGGCCAAATACGTTAGTTGCAGATGCTTGCCCACAAATACGGCAGTTATTTTTATGACCACACGATTGACACTTTCCAATGCATTTTCGGCAAACAAGGTTTTGAAACGATGAAATTGGTATCGTTGCAGTTTCCATCAGTACATACGGTAAGTTCCTCTGATTATCCCTTGTCATTTACAAATAGGCAGACATCGCACCGTGCAGCAGAACGGGACTTGCTGTAGCTCTCGTTCTAGCCCGATCTCTGGTAACTTTTCCAAGTTATCTCATGGTGTACTCAATATAGTTAAACAACGGAAGCACGTCAAGTTCCAATTTGTTCTCTCTACGTCGCAAATTGCTGACAGCAAGCGCAAAGGAAGATTATCGCATTCGTACTTGTCCACACAGCTTGACACTTCAATAGACAGAAAATTGCTTACAACCAACTACCTTCACTCACCGTGCGCACAAACAAGAACACTGGAAACCCTTAGCGTTATGGATGCACTGTCTATCTCACACACTTGCAGCTAATTCTGCTATATTTTGTAACATCAAAATGCGTTCGCTCGCGTGTTCGTGCATTTTAGCCAGCTGCAAAACCATCAGATAATCAGTATGTACTCATCAACAGTGGTTACTCGAATAATGAGCAAATTTTCAATGGCTGGATCTGGTGAATTGTGACAGCGATTGCTCCAAATATATATATCGGAGTATGTTTAAGAAACCCTGAAGGCGGACTAATCATCGTTTGGTGTGCGCAAGTGTTCACGGCTCAAAATAAAACATCAAGCAGTTATACGGATTCGTACGTCCAACCCACTAACACAAACGTTACCGGTTCGTTTTATTTACTCATTGTTATGCAGTTCCGCGAACCAGTCAGTTGACGCCAGATCAGGCCATCTGTTGTATGTGGTACCGTTGGCGGTCAAATGTTGTCTGTGAATTTGGAAGCAAATACATGGCACATTTTACAAACGGATAACTCTTCTGCAGCATGTGAATCGTCCACATATCTCAATTAATTTTCGACTCGCTCTTCCAACAAACGGTGTTGCCTGCTCTCTTCAATTTCTCGACATTGTGTCAAGCGGCTGAGTGCGTAACATAAGGGACAATCCACCAACTGGTGACTTTCGGTGCTATGTGTGTAACATATGCGGAGGACAAAGAGAGTTCCAGTGGAAGAAGTGAAACTGATACTTCAGCAACGTCAGACGCATTTCGATGCGGCCTTAATGAGGTTAACCGAAACTCCGACGTGCAACCCATCCATGATGTTAACAACATCCAAAGTCAAACCGGTTTCAACTGCGGGCACCATCACGAACAGCATCAATGAATTCGTTTATGATAATGATACCCGAGTGCTTTTCCAATTTTGGTTTAGCCGATACGAAGATATCTCCTGAGTGGAATTAGCTAACACGGATGATGTAAGAAAGGTGCAAGTACTTCCACGGAAACTCAGACAACTGGTGACTTTCGGTGCTATGTGTGTAACATATGCGGAGGACAAAGAGAGTTCCAGTGGAAGAAGTGAAACTGATACTTCAGCAACGTCAGACGCATTTCGATGCGGCCTTAATGAGGTTAACCGAAACTCCGACGTGCAACCCATCCATGATGTTAACAACATCCAAAGTCAAACCGGTTTCAACTGCGGGCACCATCACGAACAGCATCAATGAATTCGTTTATGATAATGATACCCGAGTGCTTTTCCAATTTTGGTTTAGCCGATACGAAGATATCTCCTGAGTGGAATTAGCTAACATGGATGATGTAAGAAAGGTGCAAGTACTTCCACGGAAACTCAGGACGACAGAACATTCGAGATATGCTGACTTCAGTCTGCTAAAGAAGCGTCGTGATCTCACTTTTGGTGAGGTATTGAAGACGGATGAATGAGTTCGGAGAGCAACCATCCCTGTGCAGCACCCGGCGTCAATGTCTCAAGTTGGTGAAAAATGAACATGATGGTTATGTCATTTGTGCAAGTACAGTGAGCCCAGAATTTGAACGGTTTCGGTTGAGGTGAACAACAGGATCATTTCAAGCAGATAGTATTCGCCTGCGGTCTACATCCCACCCAATACGCCGGCATTCGTGGCAGAATATTGAACATGTTTGAACAAGGCTCTGACATGACTGCCATCTATGACAGCAAAATACCAACGCTTGGTCAATTTGAAGCATAACACAACCGTGACTGAACAGTTGAGGTTAGCTGAAATCCACGCCGTTTCACACTGGCCACGCAACCAAAGACCCGAGAAGCATGGTGCAAATCCTATATCGAAGCCCCAAACTGCATGTTGGTAATGCGGTGCTTGGCATTATGTGCGGTTATGTGTGTTCAGGCATCACGATCATCAAAAGTGATATCGGGTTGTGCACAAGAAGACGTACTGCCGTTCAAATCTGTCACGCAGATGTCTGTCGACGCTTTTAACGAACAACCGAAAGAAATGGGGAAAATAGACTGTAAAGCCGAATTTCGTTTTGGCCACATGTCACCCCTATCTTCGCTGCTCGCTGAAAGTATTTATCAGTGCAAACTGACGGGGTTCCGGTACGCCCACAGCTTGATATTGGTTTCGGTGTCACGCTAGCTTCGCGACTAGCATGAAATAAAATTGGCTGTCCAGTGTACATGAAGACTGAACATTCGTTCAGAAGTCGTGTGGAGGTAAAGTGATATCACTTGGTGAGCTAA